>JAUELO010455922.1:0-12812 GCA_032357855.1 Amphibolips quercusostensackenii | reverse complement strand
ACAAGATTCAGAAAACCAGTCACGGGTGAGTTCCCTGGTGGTCACCCAGTGACAATTTATTTCCCACTCGAAACAGTAACATGTTACAAGTGAAGCAGGTAACATTATCCCGCCAGAGTAATCACATGCTAGTAACAAAGTGAGGTTTGGAAAAACAGCGTGCAGTCATAGATGAACCTCAAAATATACAGCGTTTCGAAATAAAAATTATTAATACTCTTGCAAAAATGGTAGAATATAATATAATTAACTGACTTATTATTATCGGAAAAGTGATATAATATTATAGACTTCCAAATTGGTGAAATAACATACGAACACATTTTATATTTGGAATAGAGAGATTTTTCAGCTGAATAACCTGTGCGAAAATAAGTGACCTTAGAGGTTAGAACCAAAAAGTATATGTGAATAAAAATGAAATATTGAGTTTCAAATATTAAAATAAAATATTTTTTTAAATAAATTCTTTCTATACAAAGTAAGTGTAATCACTATTATTATTATGTTGAAATTATAAAGCTGTCCTTTAAAAGTTTTCTGTAATAGATACACACATATCCATATAAAATACGTCTTTTATTGATAACAATATGTACCAATACGCAGCAATTAGAAGCTTTTTAAGAATTGTGAAAGGTTTCAAAAAGAAAGTTTTTGGAGATTCCTAGGGAAATTAAAAATGATTTTTTTAAATTCTATTTCAAGAGAATGTTTCAAAAAATTTCAATAGATTTCCAAAATTAGCAAAAATGAATCTAAACGATTTCAAGTAAATTTTATTTATTTTGAAGAATTTTTAAAATATTTTCAAAAAAAATCAAAAACAACTTCAAGAAAAATTAAAAATTTGAAAAGATTTAAAAAAATTTTTAACAAAATTTAGATTCTTATAAAGATTTTGAAACAAAATTTTGAAGTTTTTTGAGGATTTTAAAATACAATGTTGAATTTTTTGAAGGATTTTGGATGGTTCTAGAGTAATAAAAATTCTTACTTGATATTCCTTGAAAAATTGTTTTTTAACTACTTGAAATATGATATAACTTTTAATTTAAACTCGAATTAAAAAAGTGTTTAGTTAAAAAAAAATTTAATCATTCAACTCTTTAATGTTTCTTATTAAATTTGCTCTAAATGATATAATTTGGAAAATTTAAAAATTTATTGATTCATTTTTAAACAAACAGCTTTAAAAATGATAAGGAGGATTTATATTTCTTGAACTGAATCTGAATTTTTGAACTGTACTATTTATAAGAGTTAAGAAAATGTCATTTTGTAGTATAAATGCATTTAATAAAAGTTGCATTGATTAAAAAGTGTTAATAGCTTTCATTTTATGCATTTAAATTATTAAGAATTCGAATAAAAAATTTTTATTTCAATTTTTAAAGTTTATTACAGGATTTTACAAAATATTAGGAAAAACTCGGATCCGTTTAAGAGATTTAAAAGATATTTAAGACTTTCAGAAGTTTGAAAGAAATTAAAAAATGTTTTATAAATTCAAACAAAACTTTTCAAGTTTTAAAAAATTTTTAATCTTTTCAAAACTTCTAAAATTCCTAATTATATTTTAAACTGACTAAATTTTTTCAAAATTTAAAAAAATCTTTCGAAATTATAAAAATTGCCATAATATCTTCAAAATTTTTTTCCACATTTTTGGAAACCTTTTGAAATCTGTTAAAAGTTTCTTGAAAAATTAATTTTGAAATTAAAATCTTTTTTCATATTTTCCCAGAAATCTTCATTTTAATTTCTTTTATATCGTTTCAAATATTCTCTGAGAATTTATTTTGTAAAATAAAAAAATCATGAAAAATGTTGCTAACAATCTCAAGAAATTTTTTTATTCTCTTAAAAGCTTTAAAAATTCTCATAATTTAAATTATTTTCTACTCTTAAAACTTCTGAATATCTGTTAAAACAATTTGTTTTTCCTAAAATTTGTTAAAATTCCGCAAAATCAAGAAAATTGTCCTAATATTTTCCACATTCCTTTTCGACATACTTTGAAATCTTCGAAACCTTAAATTAATCTCTTAAAAAAACATTTAAAATTGTCCATAAATTTTATTGTTAGTACCAGTAATTTTTTGGTTACCGCTACGGGTGAGGTAGCAAAATATTAGGAGCAGAATTATTTTTCAATTTTAATAGGTCATTTACAATTAAATTGTTCTCTTATATTAATACTGTTTAGAAACATTCAGAAATCAATTATATATTTTTAATTACTTTTTTTTCAAGATTATAATTTCAAATCACCTAATTTGAAATTATTAAGATTCAAAATTTTGTGCTTTTGAAAATTACACTTATTACACTAATTGAAGAAAGTTTTCAAATATCAAAAACTGAAAAAACATTTTTAATTATTATGTTTTTTAAATAAAAAAAAATTATTTTATCTTATTTCATTTTGACTGATTTTAAATAAACGTGCAATTTCAAAAATTCACAACTTAAAACTAGTTTAATTAATAAAGATATTGTGTAATTTACAAGGACTTTTAGTCTGCAATATTTTAATTTTTAAACTGTTGATTTGAAATTATTCAGATCTAAAATTTCTTGCTTTCAAAAATTACACTTATTATACTAATATAATTACACTTATTGAAAAAAGTTTGAAAATATAAATTGACTAGATAAATATTTTTGACTATTATTTTTATGAATGAAAAAAATGAGTTTATTGAATATTAACTGATTTAAAATTAAGGTATTTAATTTTGTAAAATTACACTTTGAAACATGTTTAATTTAAAAATTTGATATTATTTAACTTATAAACTCATTAATTTCGAAATTTTTAAGATGTATGTGTCAACAAATTTTAGTTTCTGTACTCTGAAGATCTTTCTTTAAGTTTTAAGCCTCACCATTTAAAATTTTCCATTTTGAGGGAGTTTTAGTCTACAATATTGTACAAACCAATTTTTTTGTGAAATTTATTTAATTTAACTACTAAATATAATTTCAAAAAGTATGTACTACAAGCAAAAATCGATCATTTTTCTATTGCAAAATTAACGCCAAAGCTATTTAGGTTGGCACTTTTAAATTGTGCGAGAAATCGCGGAGCCAATAAATGCTTATTCCTTGCACATGCGCACAAAGTTTAAGATCGCTGCCCGGCTGTTACCAGCATATATGATTAGTACGGCAGGTGACGGATGCAATAAGCCTTTCTAATTAACTACGACGATTAGCCCCTTACCCGCTAGGAAATTGACATACAAGTAACAATTCCTATCATAACATGTGACCGCTTAAGAACTTTTCACGATAGTTACAGGTTAGCTGGGCATCGATCGTGGAATCGATCACTTATACTGATACTGAAAAATTCTGAAAAATGTTTTTATGATATTTTTGTAATTAGGAAACAAAGTGAAAACTATGTTACGAAAAGCAAAGAAATTTGTTATTTTTATATATTTTTTTTATACTCATATAATAAAGGCATATCATAAATTTTATGAGGGCTAACGAATTTTTGAGGTAGGGGAATGTTTTTTCATAAAAATATGTTTTTACCATTTTTGTTGTTGTAAATGATGCAAAATAGCAATAGGTATTTTTGGTAGAAGTTTTGTGTATTGATGAGTAACATTTTTATTTTGACACTTTTGTCTTATCTATTATTGTTTGTGATAAAATAATTAAATTCAATTATAAGGAAAGAAAAATTGCTTCCTGCTTAGACCATGCAGAGGAAAGTGAAACTACTGCGGTCAATTCGGGGATGATGAAAAATTAAATTCTCAAATTAACGTGACGTCTTAAAAAATATGCATATTTATGACCAATTTTACCATGTGGAATTTACAATTCTAAAAGTGATGAGGTAGAATGTACATTGTTTGTTTGAATGAAAACGTCGTTTTTAATTTATTTACAGCTAATTCTCATTGATTTTCGCACCAAACGATATCCCCCCCCCACACACACTCTATTTCGGTGCCGCGTGATCGCACTGTTCACTCAACTGTAACATCGTCAATCTTCGACGCGTCATGCGGGGACGTCCCGGAGATTGCCGAATGTGATATAAGATCTGCCGAACGTGACATAACATCTTACATTCAAGCGTGTCCACGCGACCGCCAGGCTCGAGATTCATTTCATTCTCCATCTGAAAGTTTTTTTATCGCGATGCGCAATAACAAGTTTCACTCCAATAATTCTCCTATCGATAAAGGTTGTTTACAACCCATAAAATTCATTGTTCGTTTTCTTAATTGAAGGCAAAATTAAACAAAGAATTGACAAAAAAACTAGTTTTAACTTTACTACTTTTAATTTTTTTAATAAAAGAGAATTTTATTTTGTTAATATTGATCTTTTTGAAAATATTTCTGTTAAGAAGACGATTAGCTGTTACAGAATCATGAAAAAAACGATAAATATCCCAGGCGAAAAGTTATAGAGATTTAAGGAAAAAAATTGTGGTTTTTTAAAAATAAAGCACGAATTAAAAATGATTTAGTTGCATAAATAATATACTTGTTTGAAAAAAATGAGTAAAAAAATAAGCGCATAACTTTTAGAAAGAATGCATTAGATATCCTTACTCTAGGTATTTTTGTAGACAGTTTGAGCCAAAGTTACACCCTACATCTCTCAATGCACAGAAAAACATTAGTGGCAAATAGATTATTATAAAGTTAAGGTAGCATTTATTGAGAAACCCGGAAATTTTGCAAATAACATAAATGTGTAATAAATGCGCAAGTAAATTATAATTATATTCACAATTTTTTGCAGATGCTAACGATGGAAGCTACACAGATAGTCTGTCCACCGAACAAAATGAAGAAGGAATAAAAAGTTTTAATTTTTTCAACATTTAAAAAAAATAGTAATGATCTAAATGAAACTTCATAACTTTGTAGTACACATTGAGCGCCATACATACCTGAAGTATCATCTCAAAATAATTGGTTATTTAATAGTTGATGCGTTTTCAAATTTGTTAATACTTCGAAAACAGTTAACCGTGAGCAGATTTTTTTTATAAATTTAGCGAAACATGTAGAATAGAATAAGTTATGAGCATTGTTAAGATATTTTAAAAGTAAAAAAGTTATTTAAATAATTACATATAAATTCAGAGCGGCTAATCGAAAATCGAATTCAATCAGCTTAAAAACTAAAATACGCTACAGCAAGTTCGATTTCAAATTAAAAAAAAAAATTTTAGGCCAACTTATAAAAACGATCAATATTTAAAAAAATGTCGAGCGCAGCAAGAAATTTGAATTACGCCTCGCATGCGCGGTGAATAAATCTGCCCATTGTATTGGTCACTGGTGCGCCCAGCGACAACCGGTGACAGATTTATTAGAATTTTTTTACTGCGCTAAATATTTTTGTAACTATTGATCAATATTAGTAGTTGCTGTAAAATTTTATTTTTAGACATTAAAGCGAACACGATATAGAGAATTTAAGTTATTTTACAATCAAATTCGACACGTCGCTCATAAGTCAATATTATTTGTTACATTTCAATGAATTTTTCTAACAAAAAAATGTAAAAATATGATAAGTAGAATAGCGAACATAATATAATTTGACATTTGAGCAATATTTTTTAAATATATGTGTTTTCGTCAGCATCTTACGCACACATAATTATATTATACATTAATTTTGTAACTTTCATATAATATGAATAAAATGGTTAAGAAAATATATGGTTTATTGTTTCAAAGCAACAAAAAAACATTTATAGGCGCGCGTAAGTATTATAATTAATTTAAAATATAACCTAAGTGCAACACTAATTGTAGGATTTTCTGTCGTAAGAAGAAGCATAATTTTAAAAAACGTAATTTATCTACGTTAATCATCAGAGAGAAGTTCAAATAGTTAAATTTATCTAATCTCTATATTCCAAATTTTATTGGTATTGTGTGTTAATAAAAACATATCTTATCGCTGAAAGAAGTATATGGCTTATGTTGAATTTCTGAATTTTAACTAAATTATAAATTATATCAGACTAAATTATTTTAGTCAGTAAATTTATTAGCATTTGGCATGCTGCAAAACCGAGAAGGAAACCATACTCCTGAAAATATGGTTCAGCGCAGGTAAAATATTCCGCAATAAATTGGATTACCCTGGATTACCTCTAAATGTAGAATGACTTTAGATTAACTAAAATCACTCCGGATTGCATAGCATTACTCTGGCTTACATATGTTAGTTTACTCCAGGTAACCTAGAAATACGTTGATTTTCAATCAAAAAGTATTATTTTTTAAGGAAATTCTAGAATTTTCAACAAAATGGACGAAACTTTAACTAAATCGTTTAATTTTATTACAAATAATATTAATATTATTTTAAAAAAGCATTTTTAACAAAATACATGAATTTTTAACGAAGAAGTTGAATTTCCAACTAAAAAGATATATTTTTAAGTAAAAAATAAATTTTTAACCATGATTCCATGAAGATTAATTTTCTACCAAAAAAGACTAATTTTCGCTCAAATTGAAATAAATACATGTATATTCAACAAAAAAGTTTATTTGGTAACCAAATAGTTAAATTTTCTATGAAAGAGATTGAATTTTTAACCCAAAAAGACAAATTTTCAACAAAACAGTTGAATTTTTAACCATGATTTCATGAAGCTTAATTTTCTATTAAAAAGTACAAATTTTTACTAGAAATTTCAAGAACATGCATTACTTTTTTACAAAAAATAGTTTATTTTCAACCAAATGGTTGACAATTAACATTAAAATTTGGTTAATTTAAATTTGGCATTACTTTTTTAATTCTTCCAAGCCATTCTTCTGGGTTTCTACGTTTCACTGCTATCAGTTTGCATGTAATTTTTCCTACGAATCTCAGGTACATAAAGTGAGACTATTATATTGAGTAATTTTCTATTAAATTACAATACAAATTTTGTTTGTTTATCATAATTTGTAAACTTTTGGAAATTCAATCTTCAACTATTTTAGATCATCCAGAATTACATTAACACTCTTTGTATCTCGTATAGGAGGTGCGTTTGGGAATACTATTTGTGGTTATCGCACAGATAAAAATTGTTTTATTTTAGTATGATATTAACTTTTCAATTTGTAAGTCAGTATTCTTTGATTCATTTTACATAATTTTTTCCTAACATATCTCAATTCTTGAAAGATTTTTGCAAGAAACACTTTTTGAACTAAAAGTTGAATAATTCTGAAATTATTCTTAAGTCGATGACGAAAACATATTAGAATCATTTATTAATTCAAACATGTTTCTATGAAAAATGTATATTTGCTTTTAGGGGCAGGAATATTAACTTTGATAATTCGTGAATGAAAAAACTATTCATCACAGTGTTTACTCTTATAGTAATTAAATATGAAAATCTCGATAATACTTCGTGTAATTTTTATGTTAATATAAAAAAAATGCCACAGAGAATTCTTCTTTAAAAAAATTAATGTTTTAGAAGTCTTAAAATGTGAGATTCAAAACATTAATAAATTAAGAAGAATAATTCGTTTGTCGAACTGATTGTATACAAATAAGCTTCTTCAGGTTTTTATTGCAGGCTCTTATCAATTAAAATGAATGATGAGCGTACGCATGAAGGTTCCGCATCAATGGAAGATAAATGATCTCTAATAAATTGTTAAAAATCTTGCGTATTTTTTAGACATTTTTCTTATTAATTTTACTAAATGTAAAATAGACAGTTTCATAACTATTTTGAATTATAAGTTTCTAGAAATCATCAATAAATAATACGTTTACTTCTAGAAAACTATAACGACTTTTTCCGTGAGTACTTTTTTAAACTGTGTCTTTAATACTTTCATCATTTTATTAATTACAATTAACTATTGTTATACGTTTTTATTATCTTATGATTAATTCCGTTTCATATCATGGAGAGAGGTGCAGCCGAAAATGTATTTTTTTATTTTCTGCAACCATTTGAAGATTGCCTACAAATTCTGAAAAAAGACAAATTTTTTTCAAAATGCAGTATATTTCGCATGAAGTTTTAGATTTTTTCTCGTTAATGATGCAGGATATCACGAAAGTGCAAGAGGTATTTTTGGTTGAGTGCAAACTTTTATGTAAACCTTTTTTGTACCTGTTTTTTATCTATGGAATGACGGTTTCTTATCTACTTAGTTTAAAACAGGCTGGTTTTAATCTTTAGCTGGTGCTCTTGCGCACTAGTTACTAGCTAATCAACAAAAAACGTAGCACCAAAGTTCAACTTTTTTTTACCTTTCGTTGTTTCGGTACCTGCGACTTTAACGATAACATTCTCATTGCTATGGTATGTTTTGCAATATAATTTTGATAAAAAATATAAGTTTTTTTTTTATTGACTGAACAGAAACATTAGACCGTAGGCTAATCTACTTGATTATTGATTATCTAGAACATTTTAAATTTGCTAATTTTTTTATCCTGTACCAGAAACTTTTAAAAAAATGCACTAAATTTTTTTATTTTGATCGAAAATATCTGGTTGACGAACTTGACCTTTACTTTGTGATCCTTGAAAAGTATATCAAAGGCTGACTCGATTGTACAAATCCTTCAAAAGTTAACATGACTAAAACATTCAGGTAACCACACAGCATGCATCCGTACACAGATATCGACAAAATATTATGATTTTTGGACTCTGAAAAATAAAAGAAAATGTTGTGTTTACACTGCGAAATATGTTAATGAGCAATATACAAGAAACTTTTATTAATAATGTATGCAGACTGAACATTATTTTTAAGGCCGTGTCTAGGTTCCCCGAAATTCGGTGAACATAGAACCAAATATTTTCGGTGTACCTATACACTTCGTATTTTTGATAGTTTACTCGAATAGACTCCAGCTTTATCAAACATATTCTTGCAAAAAGAAGAAATTTGTGCATCGTATCTGCAATTAAAAAATTTGGAATGGAAAATCTAATATTTTTATTTGCCTGTATCCCGATCTTTTTCGGTGGATTGAAATTTATTATTTTCATTGAATATTTGTATTTTGCAATACCTATTATTCTTGAAACAAGTTTCTGGCATACGCTTCGCCGAATGCATTGAAATGCAAATTTGTTTGCAGATTGATTAACGATAAAATTAAAAATACAATATAATTCCTAAGAAAAATCTTTCTGTCAGCGACAAAGATGAGGGGGATAACTTTATTTCCTTATAAAATAATAATTTTCACTGCTATTCGAGAATGGAAATTTTTGATTAGTGAAGATAATTTAAGTTGGAGATTCAAGTACATGATTTGAATAGATGACAATACCCCACAAGCAGCCAACGTGCTTGCAACACCAACAACTACTGTAGTAGTTCCTGAGATACTAACAATGGTTTCTAAACAACGAGAAAGTAAAAATTGTGCCAAAAATACCATCGAGGAAACAATTGCTATTCCCAATCCACAAACTCCAACACTTTGCAACGCTTCTTTTTCCGCAGAGGCTGCACAATGCAAAAAGAAAATTCAAGGTAGGTATAAATTGGTAAATAAAAAATTATTATTTAAAAAAGACTCACGACTCTCTGTTTTTCATTATATTTTGTCTTTGATTTTATTTAATAAATGCCTGACTTAAGATATAAAGCATTTAACATAATAATTTAATAGACACAACTCTAACCTTTAAAGCCAAATTTTTTAAACAATTGGTTGAATTCTCGTACAAAAAAAAATTACCTTCAACCACGAATAGTTGCATTTTTAACCAAATATTTAAATTTTGAAGCAAAAAAGGACAAATTTTTTTAAAGACAGTTATATATCAAACCACGAAGATGAATTTTTAACCAAGAACTTTTCTACCCTCAGTTCTACCAAAAAAGATAAATTTTTACTATAAAAATCGATTTTTAGTCTTATATAAATGAGCATAACCTTCTTACTCTTCAGTAATATATATTAATTTTATAGGTCAATCAATTCATGAATGTGAAATTTTTTTAAAATGTTACCCTTGCAAAGCATCCTCGATGAGAAAGCAAAAAATTAGGCTTCAACCAAAAAATGTTGTGTTTATAAACTAAAGAGTTGAATTTATAAGCCTAAAATACTAATTTTTCAGAAGGCCATTAAATTTATAATCCAAAAGAACGAATCTTCTACCAAAAAAGACGAATGCCAACAAAACAGTTTAATGTTTAACAAAGTAATTCAATTTTGTAACGAAATAGTTGAATTCTTAACTAAAATAATGAATTAAAAAAATAAATTGTTAACAAAGAAAAAAAAATATAATCTTTTATATGTCAATCATAAAAAGATTTTAGTTTCAAATAAAAAACAGTTGAATTTACCCAAAATTATGAATTCCGAACGAAAAATGTGAAAGTTAAGGTTTCAACCAAAAATGAATATAATAAAAAAATAATATATAAAATAGGCATTGTCTTTAGTTACGGGATTTTCCGTAACATTAGCCCTGAACGACCTGGGAAAGGGGTTAAAGTTACGAACTGTCTATGGCAACGGAAGTCCGTTGCCATAGACAGTGCGTATAAAATAATAATAAAAAGATTTTAATAAATGTAAACGTAATAAGTGGAAAACTAAACCAGATTCAATTAAAACTAATTAGTTTTATTTTCAACCATGAAAGCACCATAAAAGGTCAGAATTATGCCAAAAAGCATGAATCTTCAACACAAAAAATAATGCATTTTCAACAAAATAGTTAATAGTTAATTTCAATCCAAATATTTAAGTATAAGGTAAAAACGATTAATTTTCAACCACACATGGAAGAGCTCAGTTAAAAATTTCAATTTTCAAGCTGTTTATTCTTACGTTTAGTTTAACGTGATTCTTGAATTTAACTCGAACTACCCCAAATTTTGCAAAAATAATGTACGAAACACAAATTGTAAATTTTAACATAATTTATTCAAAAAACAACAGAAATGTAAATAGATTACAATTTTTTGTGCAAGTAATAAATAAAAGAAACAGGTTTAGTGAATATTAAAGTGATTATCGGATGTAATTGATTGGTAAAAACGACGAAAGGCGAAAAGAAAAGAAATGTACAAGTTCAAAATTTGAAAAGCGAGTTGAAAAATGAAGAGCTTGTTGCTCTACCGAGTGCTGGTTTTTATCTGATAAGAAGTCGTGCTTAGAGGGTGCATGGAGTAACAAAAGAGTTAGATAAGTTGACGAATTTGGAAGAAAGGAAAGAATTTTGTCGTAGGAGGGATTGCAAGGACAGGACCATTGCAGGGGGGCGGGCAGAGCGGAAGGGCTAGGTAGAGGATCTAAGGAGACCTTTTCAAAATTTGTTTAAAATTCGAGAAGACTAAATGAGCGAGCTGACCCTCAATAAAGGGATTTACAGCATAAGCAAAAAACTTTACAATTTGAAACGACGAATTTTGAAGACAGATGCTCAAAGCTGTAAAGGGCTTTTTTTCAAAGTACGAGAAAGGCACGTTCTTATCGAAAAATCAAATAGCCTAAAGGAATTTAACTGAGAACTATACAAACATCTTAAAGGTTTTTGCAATAAAAGGAATAAGGAAGTAAAAGTGAAATTATAGAGCTGTACGTTTAGAAACTAACAAAAATCCTTATAGTATGCAAGTATACAAAATATAAAATATTTGAAATATTAATTTAGATTGTTACGCAGTAACACAAGCAATAAAGATTAATTCACAACAAAAAATACAATAGTTTATATTTCAATTTGAATAATATTTTTATTTTAAATCAAAAACTCTCGATTTTTACCAAAAACATGAATTCTTAACGGAAAATGTAAAAGTTAATGTTTCAACCAAAAAGGATTTTAATTAAAAATAAAAAACAGTTTAATTAAACAAGAAAGGCGAATTTTTAACAAAATTATTGAATCCTTAACCTAAATAGATTATTTTTTAAACAACCAGTTACATTTTTAACAAAAGAAAAACATTTCTACCTAAATAGATGGGATTTCAAACCAAAAAGACAAATTTACATCAAAATGTATAAATTTTCAACCAAATCGATGAATTTTTATCTAAAAACGATCAATTTGCAACCAGAAATAAAATAATTAAATTTTCAATCAGAAAGTCAACTATCAACCAAGAACAAACGAATTTACTACAAAATACTTTAAATTAAAATTTATCTATGATTTTTAAATTTTTTATTTAAAGATTAAACTTATTTTATTATGTATAAAATTGATTATTATAATATTTAAATAACTTGATGGAATAATACTCTTGATTTCATCAGCTTTAAGTTGTATGACGCAATGAAGTATTTGTTAACGAAAACCAAAAAATTTAAATGAAATATTGTTACTTAAGTCAAAATTTGTATTAATTACAGAATTTTTTTCAATTTATAGATACATACACTGTGGAAGGCATTGCTCAAAGGGCGATTGACGCAGCAGGTGGGTTATTTGAATTTTTTGTATGGGAGATATAATGCTATTAATTATTCCTTTATTATTAAATAATAAATACATTAATTACTATTTTATTACTTTTTTATTATTCTCATAGAAGTATAATTACTTTTAAAAAATCGTCATTAGATATATTTTTAATTTTTGTATTTTTTGCAGGGTTTGGCAAATTTAATTTGAAAATTGCAGCACTTGGGGCTTTAATTTATTTTAATTGCTCGTTGAGTATAATGAGTACGGGATTCGTACTGCCAGCAGCAGCGTGTGATTTCAAAATGACGACTATTGATAAAGGATATATTGTAACGGCCCCATTATTAGGTCAGTTATAATTTATTTAATTATACCATTAAGTCATTTCCCTTTC
>JAUELO010455914.1:0-12812 GCA_032357855.1 Amphibolips quercusostensackenii | reverse complement strand
GTAAGTGAGGGAAATAATAGTAGGGGTTGTATAAGGTGTGTGTAGAATTATGGTGGAAGGAGGAAATTTACGGGAAATGAGGCTTGGGAAACTAACAGCAAGCTAGGAAAGAGGATGTAGGGAATATCATGGCAAAGAAAAAAGAGAAGTGAGGGAAAATGATAAAAGGAAAGTAGGCAAAAAATCAGAAAAATTCAAAAGAGTGAAGGAGGGAGGGAAGTAGAAAAATATAAAAACGAAAAATTGTAAAAGTAATGCGTCATGAGAAAAGGAAAAGTAGCAGAAGTAGAATAAGCGTGAAAAATGAAGGAGGGGTAGTAGGGTGGGTGAGAGGAATGAGAGTAGGGTTTGTGGAAGAAAAGTGTAAAATTATGGAGAAGTGGGGGAAGTAAGGGTGAATAAGAGGTGAAAAGTAGGGAAATTATGGTGAGATTATGAATTAGCAAGTAAGAGATTGAGCAGGGAAAATTGTTCTAGAGAAATTGTTAAAAGTATTGTGTAATGAGAAGAGGTAAAGGAAAGGCAGTAGGAGAAATGTAAAAAATATAAGAGAAGTAGTAGTAGGAGTAAGAAAAATGAGGTAGGGGATGTATAAGAGGGATCTATATTTGTAGTAGTGCAGGGAAAATAAAGATATATGAGGGGTAGGATAGTAATAAAAGTGGAGGGAGGTGTACTATAAACTATGAGCAATGATGGCTGAAGAAGTAGGGAAACTTAACGGAAATAATGAGAGAACAGTAAAGGAATGAGAGGAAAATTATGAAAAAGCAAGTGAAGCAAAGGAAAGCAGGGAAAGTGGGTGAGAAGAAGTTAAGAAAAAAACGTGTAATGAGAGTCGGAAAAGTATAAGAAGAAGGGAAAGAGTAGAAAACAGGGAAGATATGTAGAATGAATAAAAGAATTAAGAGAAGGGTTTGTATGACGTGGGTGTGAAATTATGGGGCAGTAGGGGAACTAAGGAGAAATAAGGGGAAGGGGAGAAGGGAGAATAGGATGATAAAAAAATAATATTTCACGAAAATAGTCGAATAAAATAATCGAGTAAGTAATTTTTAATTAAGCAATTTTTAACAAAACAATTGCATTATAAATTTAAAAGCCTAACTTTCAAATGAAAAAAAATATTTTTTTAACCAAAAATGGAATAGTCGAATTTTGAGTTTGAAAAATTAGTTTTGAACAACAACAAAAAATTTGAAACTAGTGGAAAGCTATAAAAAATACGAGTTTTTTACAACTTAGTGGAATCCATAACCAAATAATGAAGACTAAAAAAAAAATTATTATATTAAAAAATTTGTAGATAATGATTGAAAACGTATATTTTTTTTGAAAATTGAACTATTCTTGTAAAAAAATAAGTCCCTTTCGTTGAAAATTTGTTTTTTTAGGGAGGGGAATGGGGGATAATTTTTTCAAATGGAAATTCAATAAATCCTCTCAATTAAGAATTCGCGTTTTTGGTTGAAAATTTCACTGTTATTAATTCAAAAATTTGGTGAAAAAAGTCATTTTTTAATTTAACTGTGTTCGTAATAAATTCTACTATTTTGTTTATAATTAACTTTTTTAATTGAAAATTAATGCTTTTTGTTGAAAATTTATCTTTTATGGAAGCAAATTAATTTTCTTGTTATAAAATTAATTTTTTTTCTTAAAAATTAAAAGTTTGTTAAAAATTGAATCAATTTTTCAAAAATTTATTTTTTGTTTGAGATGCATAATTTAAGTTGAAAATTTATTCCTTCGGTTAAAAATGTAACTATTTTTTCACTAGTTATTCTTCAGAAGTATTTTTGAAAATTTTAAATGGAACTATTATATTTTTTGTTAACAATTCATTTTTGCCTGAAAATTTAACAACTTGAGATAAAGATTCATCATTTAACCTTAACATTTTTTTAAATTTAATCTCCTGACTGAAAATATTACTGTTTAAATTTTGGGAAAAAATAAATATATATTAGTTGAAAATTCAACTATTTTGTTAAAAAACAATTGTTTTTCTTTGTTAAAAATTTATTTGTAGGATGAAAATTTGGCGATTGTAGTTGAAGATTTGTCTTTTAAGTTGAAAATTTATCTTTTTGGTTGAATATGTAACTACTTTCTTGTAAATTAATTCTTGTTTTTATATTATACTTGTGACTGAAAAGTTTACTGTTTAATTTTGGGTGCAAAATTTACATTCTTCAACTGAAAATTTTACTATTTGTTAAAAAATTTAACTTTCTCTTTAAAAAATTGTTTTTTTTTTGTTGTGAATTCATTTTTGAACTGAAAATTTGACAATTTCAGATAAAAATTCATCATTTCAGTTAAAAATTTATCTATTTGGTTAGAAATTTAACTATTTTGTTGGGAATTCTTTTTTTAAATTAATCTTTTGAATGAAAATATTACTGTTTGATTTTTGGTAGAAAATTGTTATTTTTTAGTAGAAAATTCAACTATTTTGTTGAAAAATTGTTGTTTTGGTTGAAAATTTATTTGCAAACTGAAAATTTGACAATTTCAGATAAAGATGCATCATTTGTGCGAAACATTATTTCTTTTTTTTTTAATCTTTTAAATAAAAATATAACTTTTTAATTTTTTGTGCAAAATTGGTATTTTTTGGTAGCAAATTTTAATATTTTGTTAACAAATTTTTCTTTTTTATCAACTAATCTTTGAACTAAAAATTTTAGTGTGTAATTTTGATAAAAAATTGATACTTCTGAGATGAAAATTTAACTATTTGGTCAAAAATTTAATTATTTTGTGAAAAAATTGTTGATTTTGGTTTAAAATTTATTTGTAAACTGAAAATTTGAGAATTTCAGATCAAGATTTATCATACAAGTTAAAAATTTATCTTTCTAGTTAGAAAATTAACTATTTCGTTGAAAATCAGTTATATTTTCAAAAATAATCCCTTAACTAATAACTAACTGTTTAATTTTTAATAGAAAAATGATCCTTTTTAGATTGAAATTCAACTATTTGGTGAAAAATCTTACTATTTTTTAAAAAATTTTTGCTTTTTGGTTGTACATTTATTTGTTATCTAAAAATTTGACAATTCCAGATGAAGATTCATCATTTAAATTGAAAATTCCTCTTTTTGGTTGAAAAATTTGAATATTTTGATGAAAAATTTTTCTTTTTTCAGACTGATCTTTTAATTATGAATTTTAATGCCTAGTCATTATAAAAAATTAATATTTTTTAAATTAAAATTAAATTATTTGGTTTGAAATTTAATTATTTGGTCAAAAGTTGTTGTTTTTTGGTTTAAAACTTATTTGTAATCTAAAAATGTGACAATTTCAGATGAAGATTTATCATTCAAGTTAAAAATTTACCTCTGGTTAATAATTTAATTATTTCATTAAGGATTCTTTTTTTTATTAATTTTTTGAATAAAAATATAACTGCTTGATTTTTGGTAGAAAATTGATATTTTCAGTTGAAAATTCAACTATTTTGTTAAAAAATTTTTGTTTCGGTTGAAAATTCATTTGCAAGCTGAAAATTTGACAATTTTAGATAAAGATTCATCCTTTGGTCTAAACATTATTTTTTTTTTTAATTAATCTTATACATAAAAATATAACTGCTTAATTTTTTGTGCAAAATTGGTATTTTATGGTTGAAAATTTAAATATTTTGTTGAAAATTTTTCCTTTTTTCAACTAATCTTTTAATCAAAAGATTCAATGTATAATTTTGATAAAAAATTGATATTTTTTAGATAAAAACATAACTATTTGGTTAAAAATTTTATCATTTTGTTGAAAAATTGTTGTTTTTTCGTTTAAAATTCATTTTTAAACTAAGATTTGAGAATTGCAGATGTAAATTCATAATTTTATTTGAAAATTCATCTCTTTGGTTAAAAATTTATTTATTTTGTTAAAAATTAGTTTTATTTTTTTGACTAATTTCATAATTAATAATTTACTGTTTAATTCTCCACAGAAGATTGATCCTTTTTAGAATAAAATTCAACTATTTGTTAAAAAATTCAACTATTATTTTAAAAAATTGTTGCTTTTCAGTTTTACGTTCATTTTTCATCTCAAAATTTGACAATTTCATATGAAGATTCACCATTTAAGTCAAAAAATCCTTTTCTTAGTTGAAAATTTACATTACTTTAAAAAAAAATTTTTCTTTTTTTTAACTAACCTTTTACTTAAAAATTTTAATCTCTAGTTTTGATATAAAATTAATATTTTTAGATAAAAATTCAACTATTTGGTTTAAAATTTAATCATTTTGTTAAAAAGTTGTTGTTTTTTGGTTTAAAATTTATTTGTAAACTAAAAATTTGACAATCCCAAAAAATATTTATCATTTAAGTTAAAAAATTTATCTCTGGTTGAAAATTTAATTATTTTGTTAAAAAGTCGTGTTTCTCCTTGAAAATTTCTTTTATTATTTATAATTTATGTTTTCGGCTGGTGATTTAACAATTTGATTAAAAAATTATATAAATTTCTAAGAATTGAATAATTTTATTTAGAGGTAATCCGGTTTTGCATGAAAATTGCTCCTTACAAATAAATCACCTTACTTTTCTAAAATCTTACATCCTCTTTAAGCCATTAAGATGAAAAATAAAATCTTCTCCAGGGTTGAGTAATTAAGAAAAAATTAAAATTTCAAGAATTTCGATTGAAAATTTCAATGAATTTCGAATTGGAAGAGCTCAGCCTCCTGTGACGGGATATTGGACCTGTCAATAAAAAAGGAGATGATTATGGGTGAAAATCCGTCCCCAGTGCACACGTCGATAGTCCGGGTGGCAGTGAGTTCGATTCAATTAAACTTGGCCCGAGCAACGTCGACATAATTTAACTTTTGCGCGAATTTAGCTGCTCGCAAATACCCTCACCGACTAGGACATCAATCCAGGTGATTTAAATTTAAAAAAATTTTTTTTATACAAAACTAAATTTTATCTTCTTTTTCAGAATTTTTTAAAAGAATTTTACCAAAATTTCAGATGGGACGACCAAAAATTTCTGAAAAAAAATTCCCGACAGTGTAATATTTCCGATTTGGAAAATCCCCGAATAATAAAATTTCTGAATTCATAAAATTGCCGAAATATGAAAATCCCGAAATAGAAAATTCCTGAATAATGAAAATTCTCTACAGAATATAATTTTACTGAATTTGAAAAAAAAAATGAAAAATGAAATTCTAGCCAGTGTAAACTTACCAAATTGGAAGATTCCCGAATTAGAAAATTTCTAAGTTTAATAATTTCACAATTGGAAAAATGCCAACAAATACAATTCCCGACAGTTCAATATTCCCGAATTAAAAAGTTTCTTAATTGAGGAATTTTCAAATTTCCAAAAAAATTTCTAATTCTCAAACTCCTCAATTGGAGAATTCCCAAGTGATAAACTTTTGACACTTTGTAATGGAACAACTGAAAAATCCCAAATATTAAAATTCCCGAAACTGTAATATTCTCGAATTAGAAAGTCCCCTAATTAAAAAATTCTCCAATAGTAAAATTGATAAATAATAAAATTCCCGACACTGTGACATTCTTGATTTGGAAAATTCCTAAATTAGAAAATTTTCGAATAATAAAATTCCCAAATTGGAAAATTTCCCAATAATAAAGTTCCCGACATTGCAATACTCCCGAATTGGAAAATTCTTAAATAATGAAATTTTCGACACTGTAATATTCCCCAATAAGAAAATTCTCAAATTTGAAAATTCCCGAATTGAAAAATTTCCAAATAATAAAATTCTCAAATAATAGAATTTTCGACACTGTCATATTCCTGAATTAGAAAATTCCTAAATCGGAAAATTCCCAAAATGGAAAATTTCCGAATAATAAAATTCCCAAATAATGAAATTTTCGACACTGTAATATTCCTCAATAAGAAAATTCTTAAATTTGAAAATTCCCGAATTGAAAAATTTCCAAATAATAAAATTCTCAAATAATAAAATTTTCGACACTGTCATATTCCTGAATAAGAAAATTCCTAAATCGGAAAATTCCCAAAATGGAAAATTTCCGAATAATAAAATTCCCAAATAATAAAATTCCCGAAAGGTTATAATCAGACGACTGAAAAATCTCAAATTATGTAATTTTTGACACTGTAATATACTCCAATTAAAAAATTCCCTAAAAATAAAATTCCCGGGTAATAAAATTCTTGACAGTTTATAATGGGACAACTGAAAAACCCCAAATATAAAAATTCCTGACACTGTAATATTCCCAAATCGGAAAATTACTGAATTAAAAAATTCCCAAATAATAAAATTCATAAATAATAAAATTTTTCGACGCTATAATATTCCTGAGTTGGGAAATTTTTTAATTGGAAACTTTCTAA
This sequence comes from Amphibolips quercusostensackenii, assembly GCA_032357855.1. Taxonomy (NCBI): domain Eukaryota; kingdom Metazoa; phylum Arthropoda; class Insecta; order Hymenoptera; family Cynipidae; genus Amphibolips; species Amphibolips quercusostensackenii. Next base: position 6,444 of record JAUELO010455914.1, on the reverse strand, counting down.
ATAATAAAATTCCCGACCCTGTAATATTCCCGAATTAGAAATTTTGCAAATAACAAGACTTCCAAGTAATAGAATTTCCGACACTGTAATATTTCTAAATTAAGAAGTTTATAAATTCGAAATTTCTCGAATAATTAAATTCTCAAATTTTAAAAATTTGTAAATGATAAGCTTTCGTACAGTTAATAATGGAAAAACAAAAAAATTTTAAATAATAAAATTACTGACACTGCCATACTCCCGAATTGGAAAATTCCTGAATTGGGCAATTCATAAATAATAAAATTCTTAAATAATAAAATTACCGGCACTGTAACTTTTGACAGTTTATAATGGGACGACTAAAAAATCCCAAATATTAAAATTCCCGACACTGTAATATTCCCGAATCAGAAAATTCTTGAATTAGAAAATTCTCAAATAATAAAATTCATGAATAATCAAATTCCTGACACTGTAATATTTCTGAAATAGGGAAATTTCTAAATTAGAAAATTCACAAATAATAAAATTTTCAACCCTGTAATATTCCCTAATTGGAAAATTTCGAAATAACAAAATTTCCAAGTAATAGAATTCCTAAAACTGTAATATTCCTAAATTGGAAAATTTTTAAATTAGAAAATTCTCAAATAATAAAATTTCAAATCTGAAAATTCTCAAATAATAAACTTTCTTACAGTTTGTAATGAAAAAGAAAAAATCTCAAATAATAAAATTCTCAACACTGCAATACTCCCGAATTAGAAAATTCCTCACTTAAGAAATTTTCAAATAATAAAATTCATAAATATTGAAATTACCCACACTGTAATATTCCTGAATTGGAAAATTTCCAAATAACAAAATTTCCAAGTAATAGAATTCCTAAAACTGCAATATTCCTAAATTGGAAAATTTTTAAATTAGAAAATTCTCAAATAATAAAATTTCAAATCTGAAAATTCTTAAATAATAAACTTTCTTACAGTTTGTTATGAAAAAACAAAAAAATCTCAAATAATAAAATTCTCAACACTGCGATACTCCCGAATTAGAAAATTCTTCACTTAAGAAATTTTCAAATAATAAAATTCATAAATATTGAAATTACCCACACTGTAATATTCCTGATTTGGAAAATTTCTATATTGGAAAATTTTCAAATAATAAAATTCTCGAATTGGAAAAATCCCCAATGATAAACTTCCCGACAATTTATAATGGGACGATTGAAAAACTCCAAATAATGAAATACCCGAAACGGTAATATTCGCAAATTATAAAATTTTTTAATAATAAAATTCCCAAATAATAAAATTTTCGACCGTGTATAATTGGATGACTGGAAAATCCCAAATGGTGTTCTTCTAGACACTGTAATATACTCGAATTGGAAAATTCCCTGATAATAAAATTCCCAGATAATGAACTTCCCGACAGTTAATAATAGGACAACTGAAAAATCCCAAATATCAAAATTCCCGACACTCTTATATTCCCGGATCGGAAAATTCCTAAATTGGAAAATACCTAAATAATAAAATTCTTGAATGTGAAAGTTCCCAAAAAATAAAATTTTTAAATTAGAAAATTTCCAAATAATAAAATTTTTGACAATCGAATAATCCCGCATCAGAAAATTCCTAAATTGGAAAATTTCCAAATAACAAAATTCCAAAATAATAGAATTTCCGACACTGGAATATTCCAAAATTGGAAAATTCCTAAATTGGAAAATTCTTAAATCTGAAAATTTCCAAATAATAAACTTTTCTACAGTTTATAATGGAAAAACAGAGAAATCCCAGGAATTAAAATTTTTGACACTAATATTGCCGAATTGAAAAATTCTTGAATTAAAAAATTTTCAAATAACAAGATTTCCAAAAAATAAAATTTTCGACACTGTAATATTCCAAAATTGGATAATTTATGAATTGGAAAATGCTCAAATTTGCAAATTCTCAAATAATAAACTTTCCTACAGTTTATAATTTGAGAACAGAAAAATCCCAAATAGTAAAATTGCCGACACTGTTATATTCCCGAATTGAAAAATTTCCAAACAATAAAATTCCTAATTAATAAACTTCACAACACAGTTATATTCCTAAATTGGAAAATTCCTAAATTGGAAAATTCCTAAGCAATAAAATTCTTAAATTAAAAAATTTCCAAATAATAAACTTTTAAGCAGTTTATAATGAAACAACTGAAAAATCCTAAATAATAAAATTCCCGACACTGTAATATCGCGACAGTTCAATATTCCCGAATTAGAAACTTCCTAAATTGCAAACTCCTCCAATTATAAAATTTATAAATAATGGAATTCCCGACACTGTAATATTTTCGAATTGAAAAATTCCCAAATAATAAAATTCCCGATTGATAATTTTCCCGATAGTTTATAATGTGACAACTGAATAACAGGAAAATTTTTAAATAATAAAATTCCCGACACTGTAATATTTTTAAATTGGAAAATTCCTTAATAATAAAATTCACAAGTAATAAACTTCTCGACATTTTATAATGGTGCAACTGAAAAATCCCAAATATTAAAATTCCCGACACTTCTATATTCCCGCATTAGAAACTTCCTTAATTAAAAAATTACCCAAAAGAAAAATTCATAAATGATAAAATCCCCGACACTTAAATATTCCTGAATTGAAAAATTCGTAAGTTGGGAAAATCCCAAATAATAAAATTTACTAAATAGGAAATTCCCAAATAATAAAATTCCCCAATTGGGGAATTCCTGCATAATAAAATTTTTTAATTGTAAAATTCCAAAATAATAAGATTTTCGACCCTGCAATACTTCTAAATTGAAAAATTCAAAAATAATAAAATTTCCGACACTGTTATATTACTATATTGAAAAATTTCTAAATTGGAAAATATATCAATTGTAACATTCCCAAATGGGAAAATTCCCAAAATTATGAAATTCCCAAATAATAAATTTCCAAAATAATCAAATTCCCGATACTGCGATACTTCCTAATTAGAAAATTCTAGAATTGGAAAATTTCCAATTCATAAAATTGATAAATAATAAAATTTCCGAAAACGCAATGTACCTAAATTGGAAAACTTGTGAATTGGAAAATTTTCAAAGAATAAAATTCTATAATTAAAAAACTCTTAAACAATAAACTTCCTGAAAGTTTATAATGGGACAACTGAAAAACTCTAAATAATGAAATTTCTGACACTGTAATATTTTCAGATTGAGAAATTCCCTGATAATAAAATTCACAAATAATAAACTTTCTTTTAGTTTATAATAGAAAAACAGAAAAATCCTAAATAATAAAATTCCCGGCACTGTTATATTCGCAAACAATAATATTCCCAATAAAGAAACTTCCCGACACAGTAATATTCCTAAATTAGAAAATTCCTAAATTAAAAAATTCCCCAACAATAAAATACCCAAAATAAAAATTTTTTAAAGAATAAACTTTTAAACAGTTCATAATCAGACAACTGAAAAATCCCAAATAATAAAATTCCCGCCACTGTGATATTCCCGAATTGGGGAATTACTAAATTAGAAAATTCCTAAATAGTAAAATTTCCACCTAGAAAATACTAAATAAAAAAGTTCCCGACGTTGTAATATTCTTGAATGAGAAAAATCCCTGATAATAAAAGTCCCTAACATTGAAGTTTTCGACAGCTTATGATGGGACAACTGAAAATCCCGGATATAAAAATTTCTGACAGTGTGGTATTTAGCAATACGAAACTTTTTTAATTTCAGAATCCCTTGATAATAAAATTTATAAATGATAAAATTCCCGGTACTGTAATATTTCTAAATTGGAAAATTCCTAAGTTGGAAAATTTTCCAATAATAAAATTCCCGACACTGTAATATTTCTAAATTGGAAAATTTTTAAAATTGGAATAATAAGATTCTTAAATTTATAAATTTCCAAGTAATAAGCTCTCCCATAGTTTGTAATGGAAAAACTGAAAAATCCTAAATAATAAAATGCCCGACACTGTAACATTTCCGAATTAAAAAATTTTCAAATGATAAAATTCCGATATTTTATAATGGGACAGCTAAAAAACCCCAAACAAAACAAATTTCTGACACTGTATTATTTCCAAATTAAAAAAATTTCCTAATAATAAAATTCCCGACAGTTAATAATAAGGCAACTGGAAAATCTTTAATAATGAAATTTCTGATACTGCGATGTTCTTCAATTAAAAAACTTTCCAAATAATAAAATTCCCGACCCTGTAATATTCCTGAATTGAAAATTCTCAAAAATTAAAATTTCCAAATTAAAAAATTTTTAAATAGTAAACTTCCCAAAAGTTTATAACGAAAAAACTGAAAAATCTCGAATGATTTAATTACCGAAACTGTGATATTTCTTAATTTAAAAATTCCTGAATTGGAAAATTCCTAAATAATATAATTTCTGACACTGTAAAATTCAATTGAAAAATTCCTAAATAAGAAAATTCCCTAATTAGAAAATTCCCAAGTACTAAACTTTCCAGAAGTTTATAATGGGACGACTTGAAAATCCCCACAATCAAAATTCTAATATTCTTGAATTAGGAAATTCACGAAATATTAAAATTGCTGAAACATAAAACTTCCAAAATCATAAATTTGTTGCCAAAATATGAAAATCCTGAAATTAAAAATGCATAAATAATGAAATTCCTGATGGTTTATAATATTACAGAATTTAAAATTCATAAAGACTAGATCTCCCTGATTAAAAAATTCGAGAATAATAAAATTTTCAACAGTTTATAGTGGGACGGCTGAAAAATTTCGAGAAATGAAATTTGCGACACTGTGATATTTTCAAGTTGTAAAATTCATGAAATCATAAAATTTACGAAATCATAAAATTGCCTAAATACAAAACGACTGGAAAATCCAACAATAAAAAATTTCCAAAAACTGTAATATTCTCGAACTGGAAAAGTCCCAAAATCACAAAATTTTCGAAATCCAAAATTTCCGAAGTCATAAAATCGCTAAAATATGGAAATCCCGAAAGGGAAATATTCTTAAATAAGAATATTTCTTACAGTTTATAATAGTAACAAATTTAAAAATTCTCTATGAATAAATTCACGAATCGGAAAATTCCTAAATAAAAAATTCCGGAAAGTTTTATGATAGGAACACTGCAAAATTCCAAAAAATAAAATTTCTTCTACTGAAATGAAAAATTTCTGTGATCATACCATTGCCGAAACACAACATTCCCAAAATCATAAAACTGCCAAAATATAAAAATAATGAAATAGATAATTTTTCAATAATAAAATTCTCGACAGATTATAATATTACCGAATTCTAAAATTTATAAAGAATAAAATCCCCGGATCGAAAAATTTCCATGTTCTAAAATTCCAGACTGTTTATAATGGGACAATCAAAAAATCCCGAAAAATGAAATTCTTGACGCTGTAGTATTCCCCAATTGAAAAATTCCTCAATTAAGAAATTTGCAAACAATGAAATTCCTAAATTTGAAAATTCTTATGTAGTTAAATTTCCGACTGTTTATAATGGGATGACTAGAAAATTCCAGAAAATGAAATTTTCGACAATCATTTATTCCCGAATTGAAAAATTCAAGAATTGGGAAATTCCCGAATAATGATATTACGCTAATAATAAAATTGCTTATGTATGGCAAGGACAAAAATTAAACTATGGCCAGTTTATAATATACCCGAATTTAAAAATTATCGAAGAATAAATTTTTTGAATTGGAAAATTTCCAAATAGTAAAATTTCCGACATTTTATAATGCAATGACTAAAAAGTCCCAAAAAATAAAATTCCGGACGATTTATAATATTACTGAATTAAAAAATTACCGAAAAGTAAAACGTTATGATTAGAAAATTTCAAAAAAATGAAGTTTCTGAACAAAAAGTAATATTTCAAAATTGAAAAATTTACGAATAATAAAGTTCTCAAAATTTTAAAATTGTTGAAATATGAAAATCCCGAAATGGAAAATCTCTGAATTACAAAATTCCCGGCAGTCCATATTATTCCCGAACTAAAAAATTTTTGAATTGGGAAATTCCCGAAATCATAAGATTTTTGAAATGCAAAAACACCGAAATAAAAAATTCATGACAAATTCCTGACGGTTTATAATATTTACAGAAAATTAAACTCCCAAATTGAAAAATTCCCAAAAAACAAAATTTTCGAAATAATAAAGTATAATAAAACTCAATAATAATGAATTCTCCGACAGTTTTAATGGAATGACTAAAAAATCCCAAAAAATTATATTTTGGACACGGCAACACTCTCGAATCAGAAGATTTCCGATAAATAAAATGCCCGAAATCATAAGATTGATGTAATACCAAAATTCCAAAATAAAAAATTCCTGAAATATAACATTTCCGACAGTGTATCATATTACCGAATTTGAATATTCC
>JAUELO010455875.1:0-12813 GCA_032357855.1 Amphibolips quercusostensackenii | reverse complement strand
TAGTGCCCCAAGAGATATTTCATCTTCTTACTTTAACGTCGAATATTTTTTTAACATGTTTCATTCAAATGTTATATTATAACTATCTCATTTAATTATTTTTAATGTTAAAAATATTTAATTAAATGTAAATTTACTTTAAATTTATTACTGTATATTCACGTTGAAAGTTCTGTACACAGTTACATTTTGTGAGTTTTATAAGTGCTGGAAGATTAAAAATATGAGTAAGATAAATATTTTCAGGGTGGCTACTAGGCTGGGAAATCACCGAAAATTTTAATGACAATAAATTTAATTAAAAATCAGAATTTACTTCTGATCGCAGTAAAATTCAAGTTTTTATTATTTAAATAATTTTTGTCAATTTAGAAAAGTGATTTCTACTTTATCTACAGTCGTAGGTTACATAAGTGTGTGTTTATCAGGTTACGGATTCATTTGCTTCTTTAAAAAGTCAACTACTTGGTTGAAAGTTAAACTTATTTATTGGAAATAAATTTTGTTTTCAACATTCGTCATTTTAATTGAAAATTCATTTCTGGTTCAAAATGTACCTAATAATTTGTTAAAAATCAATTTTTTTATCTAAAAATTTAACTTTTTAAGTAACAAATAAGACTATTTTTCTGTAAATACGTTTTTCGCGAAGAATGAAATTTTCAAGAGAAAATTGAATTATTCTATTTTTGGTTAAAAATTTATTTTTCCTCTTTTCTCAATTTTCTGTGTTTTAATTGTAAATTTTAGCTGCAAGCATAGAATCTTTTACATGAGAAAATAGATTTTTGTTCGATCTTGAATTGAAAAGTCATATTTAAAAAAAAATGAAATTTCTACTATTTCAATGTAAATTAACATTTTTTACTTAAAAATTTAACTATTTGTTTGAAATTCTCTGTACTTCGTGGAAAATTCGTCTTTTTTTATAGAAAATTGATATTTGTGTTTGAAAATTACTTTTTTTCATAAAAATTTTCACCATCCAAGTTGAAGATTTATCATTTTAGTTGAACATTCATCAGTTTGGTCGTGAATTAATTTCTTCAACTGATAATTCAACTGTTCCATTTTCAGTTGAAATCGATCTTTCCTAGTTCAAAATTCAATAATTTAAATAAAAATTGGTCTTTTTTAATGGAAAATTCAACTATATTGTTAAAAATACACGTATTCTTTTAAAAAGTCGATTTTTTATAGAAAATTATCTTCTTTTTGTGAAGTTAATCTTTTTGTCTAAAAATAATGTTTTTTGGTTGAAAATTCAAGTATTCCAGCTAAATATTTATCATTTTACTTGAGAATTCATCTAATTGGTAAGAAATAAAATTACTTAGTTTAAAGTTGAACTCTTTTATTAAAAATTATTTTAACTTCTTATTTTAACTTTTTAATTAATTAAAATTATTTTTTAGTTGGAAATTTGTCTTTTTTGGTAGAAATCAATCATCTTGATTGGAAATCCATCTTTTTGGTCAAAAATTAAATTATTTTATTTAAATGATTATCATCTTAGTTAAAAAGTGATTTTTCTGGTTTGAAATGTAACTATTCTAGTTGAATTATTACTATTCTGAATATTCTAGTCTACTTTAGTCAAAATTTACTCACTTTGCTTGAAAATGTAACTACTTTTTTTTATGATAGTTTTTTTTAATGTAATTTTTTTTAACTTAAAATTCATCTTATTCGATTTAAATATTGAAAATTATCTTTTTTGAATTTTAATATTTTTGTCTACAAATTCTTCTTATCGGTTAAACATTCAAGTATTCCAGTTAAATATTTATCATTTTAGTTAAAAATTTATCTTTCAGGTTAGAATTAAAATATCTTGGTTTAAAGTTGAACCCTTTTATTAAAATTTTTTTTCTGAAGATTCATTATTTTAATTAAAAACTCAATTTTGCTGTTAAAAAATGAGCTATTGGATTAAAAAATTGTTTTTTGTTTGGATGAAAAGTGATTTTTTCCCGAAAATTTTACTACATATTTTGTTGAAAATTTGTTTCCTCTTCGGTTGAAAATCAGTATTTTTTTCAACTGAAAATGTAACTAATATATCTGTGAATATTCCATAACATTAATTAAAAACTCATTTCTTTTGTTGAACATTCATCTTTTGACTCAAAATTCAATTATTTCAATTTTGGCTGAAAAATAATCTTTTTTAATTCAAAATTCGTCTTTTTTGGTAGCAATGAATCTCATTGGTTGAAAATTCATCTTTTTGGTTTAAAGTAAAATTATTTTATTTAAATATTTATATTCTTGGTTCAATATTTTATAGCCTTGGTTAAAAATTCATCTGTTTAGTTGAACATCAGTTTTTAACTTTACATTTAATTATATAAGTTTTGGTTGACAATTTATCTTTTCTTCAGTAAAAATTAATTTTGGTTAGATTGAAAATTGACAGCTAGGAAAATAGAATCGACGGAGCGCGTCAATTCAACTATTTCAGTTGAAGAGTCATTGTTTTTGCTGAAAAATCATTTTTTTGGTTTAAAATTCTACTATTCCAGTTAAAGATTCATAATTTTTATTGCAAATTCATGAGTTAGGCTGAAAATTAATTTCATTAACTAAAAATGTAACTATACCATTTTTAGTTGAAAGTTAATTTTTTTTAGTACAAAATTCAACTGTTTGGTTAAAAATTTGTATTATTTTATCAAGAATTCAACTACTTTGTAAAAAATTCATGTTTTTTTTTTAATTGTATTTTTTAAAAGAAAATTAATCTTGTTTGAAAATTCATCTTTGTGGTTAAAAATTTAAGTATTTCAGTTGAATATTCATCGTTTCAGTTGAAAATTCATCTATTTGGCTTTATATTCAAATATTATAACTAATTTTTCTAACTAAAAGTTAAACTTTTGCATTTTTGTTGCTAATTTATATTTTTTAGTAGAAATTTCAAGTTCATATTTGAGTTATGCGGCAAATATGAATATTTTACTTTTATTCGACCAGCAAAGTTGAAAAACTTGGCCAAGAAAAACCGGGAATTTAGAATCGTCCGCCAAACCGCCACGCTGATTCTTCTCTAAAATAACTTGATGTATAAATGTAATAATAAGTTGTAATTGGAGCCCAAAGAATCCATTTTGTTTGTTATAAAAGAAGATATTGCATTAATTTTTGTCCTTTTCTTACTCTTAAAATTTAAATTTTAACAAGTGAAATATATTTTAAAATATTAAACTATTTAGCAGAAAATTACCTTTCTTGTTAACAAATCATATTTTGTTGTTTAAAATTTCACATTTTTGTACGAAATTCATATTTTTGGTAGAAAATTTACTCTTTTGTTGAAAAATCATATATTTGGTTATCAGTTGAAATACTTTGTCAAAAATTAAATTTTGTTTAGATTCACTGCTTTGTTTAAAAATTTAACTCCTTTGTTGAAAATCCGTTTTATATTTGATTAAATTAGAGCTCAAAGTACATTTTGTTACTTATAAAAGAAGATATTACATTTATTTTTGTCTTTTCTTTACTCTAAAAAATTCAAGAAATAATAAACGTTTTATGACTTTCATCGCTATTTTTCATTTCAGAAACTTATACAAATTCTTTCGAACCAAATTAAAAATATTCACAACTTTTTTAAAATTCGTAGTAGACTGAATTTGGCTTCTTACTTAAATTTCGTATAGTGAATACGGAACTCTTTTTCCTAGAGTATTATCGAGAGTAAATTACAAGACTTGTTTGCATTTAGTATTAAAAACTTTAAAATCTTGCATCAAACGTCATTCAAGATCCCCATCATTTTGGTTCTTGTCCAAGACTCCTGAACTAATTCTACACTTTTTATAGGACACATTTTTTCCGCGCATATACCAAGTTTCATGCCTTCTTAATAATTTGAGCCTAATTTGGACAATTTTTGTTCTACCTTTGCTATTAATTATCTCATAGATAGAAATACTCAAGTGTAAAGTATTTTTAAAGAAGGCTGTGAAGTTTCGCAGACAGATTAAAAAAAAATATATTCTGTGATTCGCGTTGAAATATATTCCGAAATATTTCTAAGTACTCTGAAGTATTCCTGAATATTCGGAAGTACTCTTGAATATTCCCTCATATTCCCAAATATTTTATCCACTTTCTATATTCTCCAAGTAGTCTTTACATCCACAAATATTCCCAAAGTTTCCTAGATATTGTCAAGTTTTCGTAGTATTTTGACGTATTATTTGAGAACATATTCCTCGTACACACAAATGGAGAGTGGTCCATCCCTCATGTAATACTTTCAAACTGAATACCTTAGTTGTTGTTAAATAATATGTGCGCCTCTGAATGTAAAGGGTCCTTATGCTCATTTATAGCTTAGCAGATATTTCCGATTTTCGAAGTTGAGATCCAAATTATTATTTCCTGGTTTCAGTCGAGGATGATACAAGGGCTTTTACTGAATGTATTTGCACTATACTCATGTCACGAACGCAGCCTGAAGTGGGTATATTTTATTTTCACAAACAAAATTATGACACGTATGCTTATAGCACTTGTTTTGGATTTAAAATGACGGGAATTTATCCGACTATATGACCCTGTACATAACTCCATATTACCATTTTTCATGCGAACGTCACACATATTAAAAAAATGATCAATGCAATTTCTTTCAAAGAAAAATTCTTTTTTGTTTTAGGTTAAATGAGACCTACTTCTTCGTAGAACCTTTCACAATTTGAATCAATTCAAGTTGTAGAACTGCAACAGGAAAACGAAAAAATAAATTTACAACTCTTATTTCGCACCATATTTTTTTAAACCATGATTGTTTATTACTTTATTTACAACTATTAATATAATTGTAATTTAGCAGAGGATAAAGAATACTTATTAAGGATGTTTTTCTACATGTTAGTACTAAAAAATGCTGTACATGTGAGTAATAAATTAAAACCTTATGGAGAGAACATTGAATGTGAAAAGTTTAAAAAATGTTTCCTTTTTGTTTTTAATGTCAAAAAGGAAACCAATTATGCAAAATATTCAAATTATTAGAAAAGATTATTTCTTGCAATCTTCAATTTCATTCATTCTCATTGTTCAACTGCGAATTTGGCAGTTTTTTATGTCAAACGTCAGTTTTGACATTAGGTTTGCCTTTCAGCAGGTAACATGAAGTTGCTCCGCATGCACGGAAATGCTTTATAGATGTTAAACTTTAAACCAACCGGTCTACTTTATAACCAAAAAAGATATATTTTCTAGCAATGTTGATGTTTTAACCGAAAAAGAGCAATTTTCAACCAAAAAGATAAATTTTTCTTTGTTGATGGAAAAATCTCTCTTAGTTGAAAATTTAAGTCTTTTGTTCAAAATGCCTCTTTTTAGTTTTGAAATACACTGATTTGGTTGAGGATTTCTCAATTTTTTTGAAAATTCATATTTTTAGGTTAAATTTAACTATTTTCTATTAAAAGTATAATTTCGTTTATAAAAAGATAAACTATTACACTATAAGTTGAGAATGTTTCTTGTGTTGAAGATTCATCTCTTTGGTTGAAAATTAAATTATTATGTTGAATATTTTTTTTTTGGATTACAATAACTGTTTTAACTGAAAATGAAATTATTTCAATAACGGTTCAAAATTGATCATTTTTAGTTAAAAATTTAAATGTTTAGATTAAAATGTATGTATTTTTATGTTAATTAGTCTTTTTTGGTAGAAAATTCATTTTTTTTAATAACATTCTATTAGTTAGTTAAAAGTTAAATCACTTTGTTGAAAAAAACCATTTTGTTTGTTTAAAATCCATCTTTTTGGTGTAAAATTTAACTATTTTGTTGACGACTAGTTTTTTTTGTGTTTCAAAATAAATGTTTCAAACTATAAAATTACAAATATTCTATTTTTGGTAAAAATTGATCTTTTCTAGTTTAAAATTAGTCTACACACGAATAATTTTCAAACGGGTAATTTTCACACGTGTAATTATTCTATTTATCGTTTAAAATATCTTTTTTAGCTGAAAATTCATCTACATATTTAGTTGAAAATGTAGGTATGTTTTTCTTGTAAATTTGTCTGTTTTTGTACACTGATGATTTGGAACAACTAATAAATGTTTAAACAAATTTAATTGACAAATGCACTTTCCAACTATTTTTCGAGGTAAAAACTTGGGGTTTTCAACGTAATGAAGCGTAAATAACTAATTTCTTAACTTTCAGGGAGCTTATATGACAATCAATAATTTTCATTGTTACCAACAATTGTTTAAACAAATTTTTATCATCTTAGGCATTTTCTAAGAAAACAAATGCGTTTCTTTAGAGTATCAGCAGACTGTTATTTACTAATGGCTCTGTGCTATCTGTCGATAAGAATTGATAACTATTTAAAGAAAATAATTAACAAATGCATTTTCGGCTATTTCTAAAGGTTACAACTTCGTCTTTTCATCGTAACCAACTGTTAATAGCTAATTTTTTAATTTTTTTAGAAACCTCGATAACGGTCCACTATTGTTATTCTCATTAATTATTATATAGAGAAATTTTCATCTTTCTATATATTTGTTAACAAAAAATTCTGTGTTTCTTGTTGATATTTAAAATAAACGTAACCACCAACAGCTGTTTACGTTGAAAAACCTTAGTTTTTACCTTTAGAAATATCCGAAAAATGTATTTGTTAATAATTTTGTTTAAAAAAATAATATTTGTTATCGGCTGATAGCACAGAGCCATCAATAAATAACAGTCTGCTAATACCCTTTAGAAACGGTTAAAAAACACGGTTGTCCACCCAAAAAATATATACAAATTTTTTATTATTCATTTTTTAGAAGGATGCGTATTTTTATTTAAATCGTAAAAAGAAACATTGAAAGTAAACAAATTCTTTGAAAAAATAACACAAGGATCAATAAAATGTTAATAAGCAAAAACTTTTATATTATGAATTATAATAATATTAATTTATTAGAATACTACATTCCTTAGGGAAGCTGAAAATAAAATTCAGTGCAAAATGAGGAACAAATGTTAAAGTTATTATGAAAAATAAAATGTGCACATTAATTTGCAATGTATGAATAAGCAGTGCCAGACCGAGTTGAACTTAACGTAAAAAAGTTCGCATTGTTGACAAAATCGAGTGCGAAGCACGAGATACGTGATGAGAATGTGTTATTTAAAGCCAAAGAAACTTTGACAACAGAGAATTCACAATCACCAAAGGACAGTGGCCGATACGATGACCTTTAATTTTAAAAGCTATGTGCACAAATTTGGAGCAAGTACAAATACAGAGAGCGCGGCGAGAGGTAAATACATTATCGAGCGCGAAGCGCGAAATCTCTAGAAAAATCTTCAGTTATAAATCTTAAACAAATTTGTGTATTATCTTCAAACCTTTCAAAATTCTAAAAAATCCTCTAAACTTTTTGTTTAATATATTCAAAAATCGAGATTAACTTAAAAAGTTTTTGTAAAACTTTTCAAGTTTTCAATTACTTGTTAATCTTTGTGAAATTTCTAAAAAATTCTTAAACCTACTTAATTTTTGTTTTAATTTTGTGATTTTGCAAAATTAAACTTTTTTATTTTGATATCTTATTTTTTTCGAAATATAAGGAAACCATTAAAAATGCTTTAAAATCTTGTATAATTCTGTCTTGGAATTCATTGTTTAAACTATAAAATCATTTGAAATGTTCGCAGGAATCCCGAAAGATTTTGTTTATTCTCTTGAAGTCTTTTAAAAGTCTTAAAAAATTACTTTTTTTAGAACCTTAAAAAAATTTTTTTTCGCAAGGCTTAGAATATTTTTGAATCTTTTTAGGACTTTTCAAGCTTCTAAATATCTTTTGGAATATTTTAGTTATTATAAAGAAATTTAATTTTTGTAAAATTAAAAAAAACGGTCTTAAAATCTTTTAAATTCTTTTTCGACATGTTTCGAAATATTTAAAACTTGAAATAATTTTTTTTAAGTAAAACCTAAATCTCTTCAAATTTTCTCAGAAATCTGATTGTCTGTCGAATTATTTAAAATTAATTAAATTAACAAAAGTAACAAAAAGACATTTTTTATCAGTATGGGTGGTGTATGCACTTTGTAAAAGTAAGATATTCCAAATTTTTGTCCATAGTTTCATTTCCTCATCTTTCAAAAAGTGTGAAAGAGCTTACAACTTATAATTATTAACAAAATCAGTTAAGATTAAATTTTCCTCTTATACAAATAATGTTTAGAAACTTCAAAAAATAAATGTCACCATGAAATAAAAATAATTATGTGATTTAACTTTTTTTTACAAAATTGATCTTGCAGAAAATTCGGATTCTTTATTATCAGATAAACAAACTGAAAATAGACACTAAAAGTCCTATTCACGCAATTTTTTAAACGTAGTTTAAAACATTTTATAGTCATTGAACTTTAATTACTTTTTATATCAAATAAAAAAGTTTTCATAATTTAGATTGAATAACAATATGTTCGATACAACATTCCCATAAATAAAAACACTTTATCTACAGGTCTGATATGCATAATTTATTCGCGAACGATGAATGTACCTGGTAAGTAGTTTTTTAATTATTATACAATTCGAAAAAAAAAATTATTAATTAATGTTTTAACCAAAAACGGTACAAAAAAAATCCTTGTAACTTTATATTTAACGTCCGCAGATCACATGATTTTTTTAGAAGACAGTTGATTTTTAAAATTAAATTTTTTCTACCAAAAAATATGAATTTTCAATCCAAACAGACAAATTTTAAACAAAGAAGAAAAATTTTCAAGCAAAGAAAATACTTTTTTCTCGACGTATTTTGAAATCTTCAAAACATTTTTATTTTAAAAAAAGAACACACTTGTTATCTTTATTAGTACTAAACCATGATATGCATTTTATCTACTTTCTTGTAAGTGGGTCAAGATACAATTATTCGGCACTTAAATTTTTATACTATGTTTGAATTTTTTTAATTTATTTAAATATCTTACTGTCAGTATGAAAAAAGATTATATTATTTCTATCTGAACGGGACCAAAAAAATTACCGGCACCATCAATAAGATTGTCAATCAAAGAATTTGAAAGAATTGCAGAAAATTTTTTTAATATTAAAAATTTGTAGGAAAAATTGAAATTATTTTTAAAAATATTTCAAAGTTTTAAAAATTTTGAAAAGATAAGAAAATAATTCAAATCTTAAGAATATTTTAAAAAATTGTAACAAAGTGTAGATTTTTGAAGATTTCTAACAAGAAATTTAGAAACGTTTTATGAATTTAAAAATATTTCAAAAGAATACAAAAATTTTTTGAGATTCCTGGAATAATTTTAAATGATTTTTTATTTTGAAAAATTATTTTTCGAAGAAATTATAAAAAGATTCCAAAAAAAGTTCAAAAGATTAAAAAAATTATCAACAAAAAGATATGGAAGATTTTAAGGCAATCTTTTCAGTTTTGAAAGTTTTTTCACGAATTTTAGGGAAAATTAGAATCATTTTTAAATATATCTGCAAGTCTTTACAAAATTTGAATAAAAATTTAAAATTTGAAATGCTTTTAAAAAATTTAGAAAATATACATTTTTGATAGATTTTGAATAAAAAATTTAAAAGTTTTTTTAAAATTTTGAAAGACTTAACTATTAAATTTTTTATAGTTTTTTTAACATTATTTTAAGAGAATACTTAGAAAGTTTACGAAATATTTCAAAGGATTTTTCAAATTCTCAAAAAAGAATCTGAAAAATGTTAACGTAATTTTTTTAGTTATGAAATACTTTTCGAGAATTTAAAAAAAAATTTGAATGCTTTTAGAATGTATATAAAAGTTTTGCGAAAATTCTGAAAATAATTTAAAAATTGAAAAGATTTTTAAAAATTGAGAGCAAAAACGTAGATTTTAAGATATCCGAATAGAAAGTGCAGCAGCTTTTTAAGGATTTTGAAAGGTTTAAAGATAATAATATAACATTTTCTGAAGGCTTCTGAGAAAGTTTAAAGTGATTTTTTATTTAAAAAAATTAATTTTCACAGAATATTTAAAAAGATTTAAAAACAATGTCAATTCAAACATTATTAAAGAAAAATTGCAAGATGTCAAGGTAGTTTTAAGAACGATTCGAGTTAGTTTGAAAGATGTTTAGGAATTATAGAAGTTTTTAAGAGATAAAAAAAATTAAATCTTTGAAAGACTTCCGAAAATTCATAAAATTATTTAAATTTTCTTTTAAAACTTTCACAAGTTCTTAATATCTTTTAGGCTGAACTAAAGGTTTCCAAAAATTTTGTAAAATCTTGTGAAATAAAAAAACGTTATTAGAAATTTTTTAGGTATGTTTTTGACATATCCGAAAATTTCTAAAATCTTTTTGGATTTTCTTAAGAAACGTAGGAAAATTATATTTATATAATCTTAAAACAAATGAATCTAAAAAATAAATTGCTTTCAAAATTTGTATTCTGTGTCACAAATTATTTCCCACTCAAGTCGAAATACTACGCGCGCGCGTAACGCGCGATTGAAGGTTCTTGTTTAACAAAAAAGGATGCTCAATATTAAATATATATGAAAGCCTTAAAATCATTTTTCAGTATTAATCTCTATGCTGTTTTTTTTATAAAGGAATAATGTAGAAAAATGAGACTTTTGTGAGAATATTAGTTTACAGTTTAAACTTCATCTAGTTTATTTTTTTAGCAAATGAAAATCTTTTTACACATAAATTTCAAGATGATTATTGTTAATACGAAGAAAGTAAGGTTAAATGGATGAAGTAAGTAAATAATTTTTCTTTTTCCATTTAGAGGTAGTAGTAGAGGCCGCCTGAATGCAGGAAAAAAAATTTCGAGTTTTTTCAGGTTCGTAAAAATTGAACGGGTTAATCTTATGGAGCATTCCGTAACAGTATTCAGTTTTAAGAATTATTAAAAATATGCCATTTTAAAACATTATATGACAAATACACCATTGCGACTTTCATTATCAATTACAAAAAAAAATATTATATTTTCTAGAACATAACAGAACTTTCAAGAACTTTCTGAATATTTTAAAAATATTCCAGATAATTCAGAAATTTTGTTTTCTATTATTTTTGCACAGATTCTTTTTCCATGACAACCATTCTCTCAGTATTATAATAACGACCTAAAAAATAACATAGATTATTTTAGGAATAATTGAAAGAGTAAGGTAAACGTTCCAGTAAACGTCCCAGTAATGGTCTCAGTAATCGCGATGCTAATTTTCTTGATTTCTATTTAATTTGAATGAATGTAATTTCTACTTGCTGTTATAAAACGCTTAACATAAGTGGGTCTTATCTTTGAACGTTACTTTTAACATA
Organism: Amphibolips quercusostensackenii; assembly: GCA_032357855.1. Lineage (NCBI taxonomy): Eukaryota > Metazoa > Arthropoda > Insecta > Hymenoptera > Cynipidae > Amphibolips > Amphibolips quercusostensackenii. Next base: position 1,463 of record JAUELO010455875.1, on the reverse strand, counting down.
TTTTTTAAACAAAATATTTAACTTTTAAAACCAAGTTTAACGATTACTGGGACCGTCACGCAACGCCATGCATCCACATATCTCTTTCTGTTTTCGAGAAGAATAAATTAAAAAAAAATTTGATACATTTTATATTTCACTTCATACTTTTTACAAGTCATTGATCTTAATACAAAATATTTGTTCTATTTTTTTGACTCTCTTTAAATAACATGTAAAAAGCACTTACACTCGAGTGCAAAAACTTTAGCATCATTGATTTTCTTTATTGTTGAAAACTTTTTAAAAACTTTTTTTAACTTTAGTAATATGTGTTGAGTATTGATTTCATTTGCATTTGACCAGATAAGAATATTAGTGATTCCTATCAACGGTTAACAAAAAGTAAAAAAATCTGCCCGCTGCCCGGACACATTCTCATTGCACGCGGCTCGCTTCGCTCTCAAGTTTGAGCACGCCTAGGGCGGGCGACTGTTGTTTTTCGCGCTTCGAGCTCGATAATATATTTACCTCGCACTGCGCGCTCGAATTTTATATTTCCCTTTTATTTACACACAGACCTTTAAAAATTAGAGGTCAAAGCATCGACAGCTGTAATTTGGTCATTGGGAATTCTCTTTTCTTAAAGCTCCTTCGACTTTGACGAACACATTCTCATGACATATCTTGCGCTTCGCACTCGACTTTGTCCAAAATGCGAACTTTTTAACATTATGCAACACTATAAGATCAAATATATATAACATTCATTTATGTATCGCGGCCTGGGATGCGTTATTCAGATATTGCAAAATAAAGTACAAATTTTATTTATCACGATTACTTTAATATTTTTTCTTTCTTTTGTATTAATTTTTATTTTTAGCTACAATGAAAAATGTAACATTTCAAGAAATTAATTTTATTACAATTCATAGTATGTATTGGTATTGAAACAGGTGTATTTTCATTGTCTTCTTTTTATAATTAAAGAAAGTGCGCATACTATAAACATTTTTTTTGTTATTCAATATTTTATTGCAACTTGAGTCTTATTTCCATAAATTTAATTCGTTTATTTTTAATGTTATTTATTACGTTTTAATCAAAAATACGCATCCTAGCGTGAAGGGGGGTCCTGAGAAAAATTGTAGATATAATTTAGACGAAAATTTTGTTAAATAAAATGTTACTGTAGCTTCTGTCGTTTTTCCGAAAAGTTTTCTTTATAATACAAGAAAATGATTTTTTCCAAGTTTCAATCGTGTGCAAAACTACGAATCTTGCGGACGATTGTGATTGACCAGAGCGCCGCACCGTGAAGGCTGGTCGAACCTGATTGGTCAATCAAGTCTTTTTCTAAAAATTCGGAAGAACTTACTGCCAGCATCAATAGGGACAATGGATATAGTACCAATACAATTTATCTCCCCGTTCTCTGGGGGTTTTACAAAAAGACTTAATTGGTTAATCAGGTTCGACCA
>JAUELO010455826.1:0-12816 GCA_032357855.1 Amphibolips quercusostensackenii | reverse complement strand
AGATATTAATTCAGTTTTTTGGCGCGTGATTATTTCAGACTCAAGTTCTGTAATCTCCTGCTCATGATTTAGCAATTTAAAGTCAAAATCTTTAATTTGAGATTTCAGCTCACCCTTCGCTTTTTCAACAGTAGTAATCGTCAAATCAGTTAAAGTGATTACCTCAGAAGGGTCACCCGCTTTTTTCGATAAGAAATCGACAAAATTTTAAACCCAAAGAAAGTTTTTTCAAAGAGCATCAAAGTATTTTGAAGAGGATTGCCATGAGCTTTTAGCATTGGTTTAATAACATCTCTTATTGCACTTTTTAATGTTTCGAGGTCAAATAAAAACTCACCAAGCTCTGAATCAAAAGGCGAAGTTTTTCTAGAACCACCACATCTAGCAAACTGTCCATCATTTAAGTTTTTAATGCTACAGTACATTCCTTATGATATTTATTTCTACAGCAACAGCAACTGTTTATAGTAGAATTGGGTGTGAAAGGTTGTTTACATCTGCGATAAGCGCAGAACTTACTTGGTGATGATGAAGTATTAGGATTTAGCGTGTTTTGAGACATTTTGTAAAGTTATAAGATTAATGTATGAGAACGAATATTAGAGTTTGGAATGTCACTATTAGAAAATCTAAGCCAAAGGTAAGTCCGAATCTGGTGAGCGATTATCAAGCAATAAGATAAGAAAGGTAAGAGCTGCCATGTAAGCTGAAAATGTGTTAAGCGCATTCAACTCATACAAACAAGTCAAACTCACTGATATTAATTCCAGTTCAAGCCACTTCAATTCACAGAATTTCAAGAACACAAATTGATCCCCCTTTTTTACCAATCAGATATCGCAGGGGCTAAATAATATAAAAAAGTGAGCCATCAGCAAACCAGAAATCGTGGGCAATTATGCCAACAATAAAATCCAAATTCTCTCTTTTTGGATAATACTTTAAATATTCTGTTGACAATTTGTTCTCTTTTATTGTTTGAATATCATAAAAGACAAAGTTCTTCCTATTACAAATATATGCAATATCTTTTTGAAATTCTGGTTAGTTTTCGCTAATGTAAGTTTTTAGCCAATTTCACTCAAAAAAAAAGAAGTTTTCATGAAATCATTCCTAGCATCTCTGAGCAAAATTAAAACTTGCTTGCTTCTTGAATTTTTTTGCAGTATACACTGTTTGAAATTTACAGTGTAAAAAAAGGATTTTTTTAAAAATAGACATGCTAGCACATTTATAACACGAAATATTTTACTCGGGAAAATTTATATTTTGATCGTTGTTTATATCCAGGTTAGATCTCTTTAAAAAAATGAAAATATTATAATCAAACAATAACTTCTCTCCGGAAATTCTTGTTGTTCATAAATAATTATTTAGGTCAATCAGTGTCATAATTTTCCATAAAACTGCTGCAAAGCCTATACCTACCATTAGTAACGTTATTTATTTCTTATAAGCTCATTTGCCTAATTGTCAATATCAATTTTTATAAATCTCAATACTCAATAGCCAGAATGAATTTGGAAAAATTTTTAATCTACATATGAACTTTTTATAAATCTACGCTTTTTAAAATATTTTCAATTTTTCATGGAAAACTTAAAAAATAAAGAACAATAAGAAATTTTTAAAAATCGAAACTAAAATTGTGTTAAGAAGTAGGACACATGAACCCTAAATGTGCATAATTAATTTATAGTCCACTGATCTAATGTGTATATAAGCGATTATTATTTTTTCTAACTTTTAAAAACAATCAGAAGGCAATATTTTGAAAACAGAAGCAGACTGGGTCGTGTTAATATTTTCTGAATATGAAATATCATGACTAATCAAATTAGTAATTTTCACTCATCATCATTAACCTAATTTGCGCTAATTAAATTTGTAAAATTTCACTGGTAATTAGATAAGTCTTAACAATTTAGGTTTATAGAGGCTGTTGTATAGATTTCTTGTGATTCTAACATTGTAGAATTTTTTGTAGGATTTATCGATGAACGTTTTTCAGCGAATATTGTGAATATTTATTTTTAACTTCTTCCAAACAATCAGAGGACAATGTTTTTAAATCGTAGACAAGCTATGTCACGTTCACGATGTCAAAATATGACCTTTTTATCATGTCAATAAAGTTAACAATGTCACACTATCTTGTCTTTTTTATTTAGTTTTTTTATTTTTCACGTTTTTCATTATAGTAACCTTTTTCCAATTATTACATACAGTTCTAAGTGAATTTATTTATATTAATTGATTAGTTTTATACAGCTGACTTAGGGGATACCTCGGATAATCGAATTAGTAATTTTCTACTAATTTTTGCTGATTAACTTTTCGTTAACTGAATCTGTAAAATTCTACTGGTCATTAGTATCATTTTACTAATTTTGCTCTTAAAAACCTTTAAAAATCTTTTGCGTTAAAAAAGCTTTACAATAATAATAACTTTCTTTGGACACCCAAGTTTATACTTATTCAAGATGATGCTTATTTAAAGCAAACATTTTCAGAAAATTTTCTGTATTATCAGAATATTTTCTGAATAATAAGTCAAATATTGAACAAAAAAAATTTTTTTATCGAAAACAAACTCTGTTTTTTTTTTACTTTTTCCAAACTATCAGAATACGTTGTGTTTAAATTGAGGCAGACCTGAATACTTTTCATCAATCAATGAGTTTTCTGCTATAAAATTAGGAAATATCTTAAATTTTCTGTGAATAATCAAATCTGTAAAATTTCACCAGCAATAAGATAAGTGTTGCTACTTTTAATTTAAAGAGAAAAAAGGTTGAAAAAGTAAAATATACTTCTTCAGGGACTCCAGTCAATACTTATTCTCCTCGTGCTTGTTTACAAAAATAATTATTTTTTAAATTTTCATATTCATTTTTTGGACAACATAGAACTTTTGAAATCTGATGACATTTTTCTTGTACGGTAGATTATTATGTGTTCACAGATTTGTAAATAATATATGTTTTATGAATTTCCACTTTCTACAAGCTACAATTTTCAAGTTATCAACAAATGTTTTGCCGCAATGATATGCGGTTCTCCGAAAATACCAATCTCACTGCCTATTATATAGTAAAAAATAGAACCTTTAAAATATCATACACATTGAAGCTACAACTTTATAATTATTTTTTGTTAAAAAAAAATTTTATTTTAAATATAAAAACAGCGGTTTCAAAAACCACTGTACAGTTAATTTTTTCAGATCGCAATATTATTGTTTCAAAAACGTTTTAAGTCAGCGTTAGAATCAAGGTGAACACACTTAAATTTGAGGTTAGACAGGATTTACAAGAATGCATTTTAGTGCTACCTGATGTCCTGTTTTCTAGACTGTTATCTAGCGAATAAAAAATAAAATAACTATTACCGCGAAATTCTCGTCAGCTTCAAACATCAAAATCATAAGAGGCTATAGTGTGGCAACGTTCTGAAAATTTTAATTTATTATTTATGTATGACAAGTGAAGAGGAAACCAACTTCATATTCATTTTATAGACACTCAAGATGCTTCCTCCTTGTAGCTTGCTGTATATTTCAGCCACAAAGTTCTATCCTAAAATTCAACAATTTATTAAACCAAAGTTTTAATATTACCATAGTCAAGTCTTGTATCTGTGTTCTAATTATTATTTTCAAAAACAGGAATACTGTTTGTCTTTTCTTTATCAGTAAACGTCTTTATGTGCAAAATAGCTAATTTTCAAAAGCCTTCAATGTAAAGTTTGGAAAAATTAAGATAGCAACTTTTGTCAGCGAACTGAAGTAAAGTAGTGAAGATGAAGTAGTGAAAGTGCCATATTGGAATGTAGCAGGGATATAGAAGAAAGATGCGGATTTCTAAAAGGTATGCCTGGGAATTCAATGTGTTGGGACTGGTGGAGACGTCAATAGAAATAATGAAACGTAAAAAAATAGAGCTAAGGCTGACACGGGAGTATAGGTGGAGGCTTTAGGAGGTAGTCAGAGAGAAGAAGGAAGGAAGGGCTTGTGGGTTAATCGCAACAGGGGTTAGGAATGAATAACAGGAAGAAGTTTATGGCGAGGGAGAGATAGGAAGCGCGCAGATGAGAGCAGAAAGGATAGAAGGCGTGACGTGTAAGTTTGTAACAGTGTACAATAAAGGTGGGATAAAAGGGATAAAAGAAAAAGTGGTAGACTTGCTACGCGAAAAAAATAAGAGTATGATGGTAATAAGGGAAGGGACTTGAATGCAGAGATAGAAAGGAAAGGGGCCCTTCATAGGGAAAGTGAAAGTTTTGAAAGGAAATCGAAAAATCAGATAATAAATAAGGAGGTCGAGATTCTAAGGAACTGGATAAAAGATAGAGGCTAGGCGGTCGCAAATGGTACGGTAGCAGGGAGGGACGATGAGGAAGAATGCACATATGTGAGTCTGGTAGGAGTATCGGTGATAGAGTAGGTTTTTAATATGCAAGGGTGGAAGGAGGCGAAGAGATTTGCAGTAGAAGGGAGAGTATAATCAAACCATCAGCCATTAGGGTCGTGGATAAGAGGGGATAGCGGCGGAAGGCTAGGTGGGAGAGAAATGTTAATAGAGATGAGGGTGAGCTGGGAAATGAGGCGATAGAAAATATCAGTATCAGTTGGGGAAGGTATGCTTTGGAAGGAAGTCAGTGGAAGAGGTATGGGAGGATTTAAAAAAAAATTCGGAGTATCTATGCAAAAAATGGTATTTAAAGAGGAGAAGAAAGGAAAGAAAAGATAGAATTGCAAAAGAGCAGAAGTACGTAGAAATGACAAAGGAGTTAAGGTTGATGTGTGAAGAGGAAGAGCAAAAAAATAAGAAAGATCTTAAAGAGGAGTTGAAAAGTGTTAAGAGAGAAGGAGACTTGTAGAAGATAATTAATCAGTTAAGAAAATGTGGGGTGGTGATAAGCGAAAACATAGAGAAGTAGGAGTGAAGGGAGTTTTTTAAAGAATCGCTTTTGGTCTCAGATTCACGGAAGAGAGATGAGGAAAGAAGAAGAAAAAGGCAGGTAAAGCGGAAGAAGCTGAATGACGAAGAGATAGAGACACAAATAAGGAAGTTAAGGAGGTTTAAAGTCGCAGGGCTCGCTGGGGTAGAGAACAAAACGTGGCTGTTTAGCACAAAAGAGGTTGAGGAAAGGCTGGAGGGGGTAGTTAGAAAGTACAGAGAAAGGAAATATTCCCAGGACGCTGAAGGGAGGAGTTGATTGTGCCACTGTATGAGAAACGAGGTTGGGATTGTGATAAAAATTACAAAGGGATTACGTCAATAAATAAAAGGAACGAAAGGAAAAGAAATATTGCCGGAGATGCAGGTGGGCTTCACATCAGGTAGAAGCACCATAGTGATGCTGGCAAAAAGCAAGGAGGCCTTGGAAGGGAATGATTGAGACGTTGAAAAGACACCTTCATAAGAAGAGGTTAGAGCCTAATGCGAAGAAGACTAAGGTTACGGTGTTTATAAGAGGCGGTGGAGAAGATGAGGGAAGGCAGCGGAGGTAAAAGGGGCAGGCGTTTCAGGAGGTGAAAGAGTTTCTGTACCTTAGCTTTTTGTTTTGCGGAAATGGAGGAGCAGATGGTCATATAAAGAAAAAAGTGTGGAGAACAAATGTGTGGAGGTCCGGGGGTAGAAGGAAAGTCAGCAGGTAAATAGGATACATGAGTGGTATGTAAAGCGCACACTAGGCTTGGCAAGGAATACGCCTAATCATATTGTCAGAAGGAGGAAGAGAAGAACTAGTTCAGGTATTATAACAGGGGATCAGGCGTGTAAATATGAGGAAAAATTTTCGAAAGAGGAGTGAATTTAGCTGGTTGGGGAGTGTTCGTGGAAGAAGGAGAACAGGAGAGGGGGTGGAAAGATGGAGGTTTGAACGAAAGGGTATTTCAAAACGGAAAGGCTGCAGATGTATAAAGTAAGAAGAGTGCACGAGAAAGGGAGAAATGTGTATAAGATGGTTAAGAAAAACAGCCTGGAGAGAGAAAAGATAGCAAGGAAGGAGAGGATATGAGGATCAAGGTATAACGAGAACTATGCGTTGATTATTCTAACAGAGAGCGTGCAATATTTGTGTAAAAAAAAAGAAAACGAATGTCAGAAGCCTATAGCGATAGTGATTTGTAGGTGCATGAAAGGTTTTAATAGGTTCTGACTTTCTAGAGAAAAAAAGGATAGGTGGATTGTGCAGAAAGGGGGATGCAACCGTAGAGCACTAGTTGGAGGAGTGCGAAGAAGTGAAAAGAAGTTGGATAAGTATGGGGGTATTGATTCATGAAAGGGATGATAAAAAGGTAGTAGCATGGGTAAAGGCAAACGATTGATCAGTAAAAAAAATAGATTAAATAATTCAAATCTTGATTTCACTGATAATAATGTCTGGCTTGCCTGGACTTTTAAATAAATAGGGAAATGATTAAAAATGGTCACCAGCTGTCACTTAAACTGTAAGAGTTGTAAACAAAATTAATATAACTAGCACCGATTTAAATTATTATTGCTACAATGTTGCGTGTGCAACGAAGTTCCTAATAGTCATAATAAAATCTTAAAACCGTTGTAAAACATTCATAAAAATAGCATAGATTAATAACTGCAAAAATTTTTAAGATCACGTGATGGTATACTAATAAGGTATACTGTGTTGTACAATTATGTAGATTGATAATTTTTTTAATTAAAATGTTCGTAGAGGGATGTGATAAGAAGGCTTCAACAAGAAATATTGTTACATTGCAGCAAGAGTTATTTTAAAATCTTATAAAATAAGAACTGCTTTCAAAGCTGGTTTAAAGTAAATCATCTAGTTACAAAATAAATTTTAAGATATTTTTTCCGATAACGCGATTAACTTCTGACTCATTTCGTCTTTCGCCTAGATTAAAACGCGCAATAAAACACTTTCAAAAAATCTTCATTTATTCTCCTGTTTAAGACCACGTCAAGTTTTAGAACCTCAGGCAAATATTAAGCCAAATCTTGATTGGGATTCAGAGTGATCCCTAATTCTATTAAAGTTTAAATAGTAAGCAATTCTTCTTGCCCGATAAAATTGTCCTGGACCCATCTTTTCCATGCGAGCAAGCACTCCAGAATCTTGTGAAAGATCTATATAAATGAAAAGTTGAGTATTATATGCATGAATATCACAGTATCGTAAGAATATCAAATAAATACTTGTGATTTTATTCATTTTAGTCCTGCTTTAACTGAAGTTCTATTTAGAGCATCAAAAATATCGTTAAAAATTTCGCAGAACCTGGCTACTTCAAGCCTGCAAAAGTGAAGAGTTGACATTAACGAATTATACACTATTTCCGAAATATTAGTGTTAGTTATGAAGAATAAAATGAATAATAAAAACTTACTTGCACAGCTAACAATGCTGGCATTTTCAATTAACTATTGTCTTTTATAATGATGTGAGAATCAAAGACATTTAGACACAATCATTTAGTTATTGGTTGATTTTAATCAAGCTCGTAGAGAAGTTAAAATTGTTCCAACTCAATGGAGCTTTGGTCTGGCTAAACCTGAAAATAATTTTCAAGATTATAGTTATTATTGAATTGAGTTCCTTCATGATAAGCTATGCAAAATATTTATTTAATTTTTTCTTTCAAACAAAAATGTTGAAACCAATTCTTAAATGTTCCCTTTCTTACATTGCCGCTGCACTCCATCTCTGCCCACGTTTGCCTGTTAGAAGCTCCTCTATAAGTAACAATACCCTGTATCTTTGCCTTTGCTTCTTTAAGTAGTACAATGACCTAGACAACTAATTTTGCTAACACGTCGCCATATATCGAACTTTAAAATGCAAAGACAGCAATAGATTGTGCAGCATCTTTATACAATTGTTGCTACATTGTCACGAAAACATGATCTGACATTTCCTTTTCGAGGTCTTTCGGAACAGCATCACTGAAGTCCTCAATTCTTTCGAAGGTCATCGTTTTTTGATTCAGCATCAGATTTTTCCGCGTAGACATTTTATCTGCTAGCAATAATCAATGCAATTCTCATTCTAATTTTTTGACAAAATGTTTGTACAAAATTTAATACAATTGTGGATCAAAGCTGCTTGGATAGTTCATTTGAGACAGATACCAAGAAAACATATTATTAATTATATATTTTTAGTATAATGTAAATTAAATTAATAATAACATTTAATTACCTTTAAATTGTTTGCACACTAGGTACAGGCAACATTTTCTTATCGTAGATGATTATGTAGGTCACTGCTGAATGCATATGTAGTAGCAGAGAAAGAATTATCTGTTTGTCCAAATATCTTCGTCCTCTTGGATCCTTTGTACAAGCAGCTTTGAAAATTTCTTTAATTGTAAGTTTTTTATTAGCTCATTTTTTCGTGATATGTAATTATATTTTCAACATTTTATACAAAAATTTTAATAACTTTACCTTCATATTCTTTAACTACTCTTTTTAATAAACACAAAACTTGTTTGCGCTGTTTTTTTTTGGCCTAATTGCAGATTTAAGTATCTTGGAAATTTTTTTGATTTTTTGTATTTTTGGGCTTCGTTGCTTAAATTTTAAATAACATGACTTTTACTAAGCTGCCTGGGCAGGACTTTCGTTCGTTTAAATTAGTCTTTCACAGTATTACAACATTTGCATTGATTATTACCTTTTGTTTTATGATCCCCAATGTCTTCTCGTAAATAACGTGGTATGTCTATGTTATCAGTATAACTAGAGGAAATCAAATAATGAACATTATCTCGTCTTAAATTTACGTCCGGGCAACCTTGGCATATCTTACAATCATTTACTCATTTAATTACCTCTTTAAGATCTTGTTCTGAATGCAGTTAATGACTTTGAATACCAAACTCTGCATAATCAACAAATTTCTTATTCAATATGACAAGAATAGTCATGACATCTATTGTTATTCTTTGATTGCACTATAATTACACCATTTCTATTATTTAACAAAAACTTATTTAGGAAAAGATCAAACGAATCTAGTGTATTTGTCTGATTATTGATCTGATTGTTGCCTGGCTTATTTGTGCAGCCTTGATCATCAGTGCTATCTGAATTATCTTCTTCCTCCCTTTTATTCTCCTGTTTTTCACAAGTCAAGTCTAGGGTCTAATTTTCCCTTTAAAGTTCATTTTGCAAAAAAATGTATGTGTTTTTGTTGCAGGTTTTTCTGAATGACCAAGATTTCAAGATGGTACAGCTTATTTTGCATTCTCGGCAACTGATAGGGACTCTAAACAAAAATTGAATTAGGATAGGTGTATCATTTTATGAACATTACAGAAAAGTATTATAAAAAATTTATTATAGACTAATAATTAAATTTTTTGCGAACATAGAAATAATTATATGATAACATATTTAAAAGAAGCTTTGTTTAACATTGTAAGCATATTGGAACTTAGAAGCTATAGATATCATATACTTCTTGCAATAATTATTTTAATGTTTCAATAACATAGATTTTTATGTAATTTTTATTAACTAACCATATTATTAAGTAATTTTATAGTTATTTGTTGAAAAAGGTACAAGTAGCTGGATTGCTATTAAAAATAAGCAATAAATTCATATTAAATCGTTAATAAATTGTAGGAAATGCATGAGAGACCTATAATAATTTTCCTGTAATACATAAAATAAACCAAGAATGTAATATTTTATTTGAAAATTCAAAAATAAATTTTAATATCAATGCCCTAATATCAATTCTATTCAATGACGTTGCGATGAACAAGTTTATTTAGGAAAAAAGTTTACATAGAACTGGAGTGAAAATTCCGTATTTTTATTTAAAAAAGGGATTAAGAATTTTGCTTATTCACTACATGTGTAAAAAATTTTTACATATAATTGTAAATTAATTTTGAAACAAGAAAACTACATGCATACAGATTTTTCACACTTTTGCAACAATACTTCTATAAGGCCTCGTGAATATTTTTTTTTAAATTATGTCTTCTTATCACAAAAGTGTCTTGAACAACAAAAATCACTTGAATTTACTTCATAACCTTTTTGCTTAATTGCTTCCTGTTACCGTTGAAGCACTTTTTTAATTGTTTTGTGATCTAAAAGAACTGATTTTGTAAAGTTTTTCTAGTTCGCGATTACTTCAATAGTCAGATTTGTAGCCTACACACTGAGTCTTTATTATTTTTAAAAAATGAACGAAATATTTAACTTTATCTTGCTGATAAAAAACCGCGAAATAATAGCTTAATACTGTTTATTAAGTTAAAATTGAGCAATGCTTACATGCTTGTCATATACTCGTACTTTGAGGTGCAGTGGACCAAAGGCGTAGGTGGCGCTGCGACTAGAAGACGGTAGCAGAATAGGAAATAGAAACAGAGGGGTAATTGAGAAAGTCAACCTATTTTTTTCCAAGAAAAGTGATTGGTTCTACTCATCTTCTATCTGTTTTTATTAGAAAAAGATCAATCCATCAGTCGTGGAGATGGGAAGTCACGTCAAATGACGCCAACCGCTTCCGTCATTTGACCGATTTCCCGTCATCTGTCTGCCTGACCGGACATTTTGGAAAAAGTAGAAATCATCTTATAAATAGAAATTTAAATGTTTTTTGATGAATAATGTCAGATGAAAACAAAAACGGAACACTTTTTTATGTTATCATTATTATTTATGTAAAAATCATTCGGAATTAAGATGCCCAAGTTAATGACAAATATAATTTGTTCTTTTGGGAAAATATAAATCTAACTAAATAAAAGCTATTGAATATTTTTATAAGTATAATATATTTTTTTCCATTATTATTGACAAAGGAAAAAATATAGAAAGAAAACACAAAAAATAATTCGCATTTATTATTTATAAAAATTAACTTTTAGTTTATTATTAAATATAATGATAATTATCAATTATTTGTAACTTATGCATTTGTATGGTCTAATAATATAAATAGATGCTCTCAATTAAGGTGAACATTTTTAAGTATGGTTTTGTAAATCAGAATTAAAATTTTTCTCCGTTTAATGTTACCTTAAGTAAAATTGATTTCAAGTCTAAATTGATGTAAAGTTTTTGTGATTTTCAATTTCTATAAAAATTAAAAAGAAAGATTTGAAATATAAATTCTGAAATAAATGACTCCAATGAGACTTTAACTTTATTCCTTTCATAAATTTCACTTTCACCTTACGAAGTATTGAAATGATGATTTGTAAAAGTAATTATACGCCTCAAGAAACTAAATCAAACAAATTATATTGCTTTTATTTTTTCTTAGATAATTGCTAGAAAGTTGCGATTTTTTAAAAATTTTTTTTATTTTCTGTCAAATTCTTACTAAGAAAGTTAAAAATTATGCAATTTAGGAATAAATTTGAATATAGATTCCAATTTAAATGAAAATGCTTTCAGTATCTGTTTAAAAAAAATTGACATACAATTTAATTCATATGCAATAAAATTTAAAAAATATTTTAAATACTAGTTTTATTTCAGAAAAATATATTTACGAAAAAAGAAATTGTTTGAAATTGTTTTTGTCTAATGTTTATTTATTATTTTTTCATAAGCGAAAAGGCAACTTAAAGTAAGGAATTTCAGAAAAAATCACAACCTTATAACATTTATATACGAAAAGGTAATTATAAACAATAATAAATTGTTTAAACAACTATTATTATGAACTTGCTTTAAATATTGCCTTGCTAAGTAAAAAAAAGACAAAAAGTTAAAATTTTAGAAAAAAATTCTACTACCTGGCATTATGTAGACAAAGATAGTTATAAACAGTATTCATTTGTTCAAACAATAAATTTTAACTAAACTCAATTATTTATTATATCACTTTAAGTAAAAAATAGATAGATAGTTAAAAATTTCAAAAAAAACCACAACTTTCTATGATCAGGCAAAAAGAATATTATTAACAATTGTAATGATTTGTTTAAACAATGATAATTTGTTTAAACAATTTTTTTTTAAATTGAATTAAATATTTACTCACTTTGAATGAAAATTGGATAAAGAGTTTGAAATTTCAGAAAAAACCACAATTTCGAGCGTTATTTAAAGCTAATATTACTAAGAATGATAACAAAATTATTAAAACAATTATGCCTATAAATATTATTTGTCTCTTACCTTACTCTAATTGAAATTTTGACAAAAGTCGAACATTTTTAAAAATAGTGCGTCTTTTATCTTCATTTTTAAATGAAATGTTTAGGTCTATTTTGCTAAGCATTTCATGTTTATAAAAAATCCAAACCAAAACGCTTTCAAATTCAAAACTATCAGAAAAAACTTTTGAAAATTAAGAGAAAACTCTAAAATTAGGAAGTTACATAATTTCTAGCTATCGGAAAAACTGTACCTCTTAATTGTACTTCTAAATCACATCATAAAAAATGCTAAGCAATTCTAATTATAACTTTTCTGTTTTTTAAATTTTTACTAAAATTAAATTCTTCTTACAAAATATCTAATTTAAAACAAAGATTGTAAAATACTAAATTATCCTTTCTATCCTTTTATTGCAACCTGCGATTTTTGGCGTTTTCGGTTTTACTTCCTAACACTGAATTGATGCCTATAATAAAAGAAATGTAATCTATAATCAACATTAATTTTTTAACTGAAAATTTTGTCTGTAGCATAAAGTAAATAGCGTTTTGGTTTGGATTTTTTAAAAACATGAAATGCTTAGCAAAATAGACCTAAACATTTCATTTAAAAATGAAGATAAAAGACGCACTTTTTTTAAAAATGTTCGACTTTTGTCCAATTTTCAATTAGAGTAAGTTAAGAGACA
>JAUELO010455813.1:0-12817 GCA_032357855.1 Amphibolips quercusostensackenii | reverse complement strand
CGCATTTTCAGCTTCTTTCTGCAAGCGAGGTGACGTGCACTGCATAAACTGTCCATCTTGATCACTTGCGGACTTTCGTGCAATCTGAGTAACGTGTTGCTGCGTGTTGTCTGGTGTTGCCGGCTAGCATTCTCTATATAACTGTATTTTACAGTCAACAGACATTAGTCATATAAGCCGCGCATGCTTCAGAAGACCAAAACAGGTTATTGTCGTCGCTTAGACCAAAAGTGCATGCGCACACTTCCCAAAAGTATACTTTTATGTCCGTGGCCGGCAAAATACCTCCCCCGACAAACAAGAACCCCGTGTCCCACAAACACGCAGAGAAAGATACAAAAAAAAAACGTAAAACCTCACTTAGCCTCTTGTAAGTACCGTACGGTTTTATTCTTGTTTCTTTAACATTTATATTTCGCTTCAACTAATTATACTAAGACTACTTTCATGTAACTATTTTAATTGTGTTAGTCTTTTCGTTTCCTTCATACTGTGCCTGTAAATATGTCTTCCGTATGCATAGGCTGTGCGCACCGAAAATGGTCAAATTATAAGTTTTATTTTACGAAAAATATTTCTAAGAGCATGATTAACAACTTAAAAAATGAATTAAATTGAAAAAACACGAAAAGTGAATAAAATCAACCATATACCAGTTGCTAGTAAAATCTGCAAATCATGTTATGATTTGTAACGTCAAAATTTTGCCATGTGAATGTTTCTGTTTAAAGCAGTTGAGACTTGAAAACTACTGGCCCTTTAACAAGAGGTATCAATTAAAAATTAAAAAATGATTAGTGATCTTTTGTTTGAATACAACCATAACATTAAAATGAAGACCACTAATGTTTTTCATGTACATAATATTAATTCTATTGATAAAAATACTTTTAAGGCTTAAATGGTTTTCATAAAACTAAGTTTAATTAAATCTGTGAATTTTTTTATGAATATGAACCTAATCACGTACTTTTCTTACTTTGCGAACTCCGTACTTTTATTTTAAATGAGCAACTAGCTTTTCAATTTGGATGCAGTGACTGAACTTTTACCGATCATATAAATAAAGCGAGAAAAGGTTTGCTTAAACATTTTGTTTCGAAATTCATTAATAATCAAGATTGAGCACTTTTAATTGATTATGACACTCGTATAGAAAAAGCATTGTACGATATTTTTAACGAAAATTGTGCTTGTGTGTTTGATGCCACGTATTGACTAGCACAAAAATCAAAGAATTTTTCTGGTCAAAAACAGCTATGATGTAAACAAAAAAAAAACTACTTGTAAAACCAATGGTGTGGTTCGCACCAGATGGCTATGTTTTGTTTGTTTTGGCACCTTTTGATGCTAATTATAATGACGCAACGATACTAGAAGAATGTTTTGAGAAATATAATAAAATATTACCAATTATTCAGAAAAATGTATGTTATATTTGTCAATAATAAATTCAAAATTTTTTTTGCTCGTCTGAAAAAAAGACGTGCGTAAATACATCCCTGAAACCAATAAACGTGATTAATCAGAAGCAAATATGGCAAGTTTCTGCACAAAAATTTGTTAGTGATAAAATGCGGTAAAATATATGAGAATATTTCACGTGTTATGAAAGAAATAATTAGCATTCGAAATCGCTTAAATAGTATCGTAAAAAAGTACAATTTTTCTCAAGTAAGAGTTCTTTATATTGAAATTCACTAAGTAACACTTAATAATGTAGAAAGTAATCGCTTTCTCTAATTTCTTCGTCTTACAATAGATAACTTATATTATCTAAGCCTAGGGTTATTTCGAATAAAACATGCTATTTTTTATCATATGAAGCATCAGGAAGAAGGTATCTTTCTTGTACAAAAGTTTCAACTGAATTTGAATCACCTTACTTCCGATTTAAATTATGCTTATTACAATATTATTATCACTGATTCACTGTATACAAAGGCTTATATAAAATCTAGGTACCGCAGTGGTAAAAACCACCATATATTTGTACTGGTCGACAATTTTAAATCTCGAAAAGTAGCAGTGAAAAAGTACTATTGTACTCGCGAAAGTGATTTCCGAACTAGTCGCTTTTGTAACCATATCATGACTATAGTATGGTACCTTGAATATCGGCAATACAATAGTATAATTATACCTAATCTAGATATATGTAATGCTTTAATTACTATTTTAAAAAAGTAAATTTGAGTAAGTCATAAATTGCAAAAGAGTTATTTCACTTTTACAGAGAACTTGAAAGCTAGAATGTAAAAAGTATATTCTAGCCTATTTCACATAAGAAGCTTGAACTGAACGCAAAAAAAACAAATATCAAAAAAGCAAAACAATAAAAAATAAAAAAATGCAAAAGTTTAAAATTGAAAAAAAAACTACAAAAATACAAAAAAAAGGAAGCTAGTGATCGCCACCTTTCCATCGTTGTAGTTTCCTATCGTCTCACATGCCTCAAGTCTCTCTGCGGTATTCAACAACTGTAGCATGTCACAACTACGACATCTCTTCCTAGCAGTTTGTCTCTCGCGCGGCATTTCTCACAGTAAAATTAACATTTTTGTGGCATCTCTCACTAGTGTCAAGTCCCTAAGTGGCACTTCTCCTCTTTAACAAAATTGTTGAGTCCAAATAGAAATTTTAAGACTGCGGCGAGTCTCTCAGGACTTATTATCTACATAGCGGCATTTCTCTTCAAAAAAAAATTTTAAGTCCAGATCAAAGTGGCAAAACTGAGGCAATCTTTACAGTACTAATTGTCACATCGGTGGCATCTCCTACCTGCGGCAAGTCTCCTTAGTGGCATTTGTCCTTTAGTGAAAATTATCAAGTCCACATCAAAAAGAAAAACTGCGGCAGGACTCTCAGGACTAATTTTTATATCTGCGGCATCTTTCACTCGCGGCGAGTTTCGCCAGAGAAATCACTCTTCCAGGAAAAGTTTTAAGTACACATTTAAGTAAAAAAACTGCGGCAAGTCCTACAGAACTAATTGTCACATCTGCAGCATGTCTTTTAGAATAAATTGTCAAATGTGTGGCATCTTTCCTCAGCATGAAGTCTCTAAAGTAGCATCTTTTGCCCAAGAAAATGTTCTCGCTATTTGTGAAGATAAAAAAACTGCAGAAAGTCTTTACAACAGCATCTCTCACCAAAAAAAATTTTCTAACTACTTTTGAAGATGGCTTAATTGCGCTGAGTCTCTCCAGCGGTATCTTTGGCATTAGTTTACTTTTCAATTAGTTGTTAACATGGAAAAACTCCAGCATGTTTCCTCAGCAGCATCTCTCGCCCAAGGAAATTTTGTAAGTAGTTGTAAATATTGCAAAACAGCAGCAAGCCTTTCAACGGCATCCCTTGACAACAAAAATTTTTTAAGTAGTTACAAAGATGGCAAAACTGCGGTAAGCCTCCACAGCGGCCTCTCTAGCCTAGAAAATCTTCTAACTGATTGTAAAGACGAAAAAACTGCAGCATGCCTCCCCAGCGGCATCTCTCGACCACGAAAATTTTCTGAGCAGTTGTAAGAATAGCAAAACTGCGGCGAATCTCCTCAGCAGCATACGTATCTGCCCATAAAAATTTTTTGAACTAGTTGTGAAGATAGCAAAACTGCGGCAAGTCATTCCAGCTGCATACCTTGCCTGTGAAAATTTTCTGAGTAAGTGTGAAGATAAAAAAAACTTCAGCAAGTCTACCCAACATCCCCCGTCACCTATGGCAATTTTTCAACTACTTGTAAAGATAGCCAAACTGTGCCAAGTCTTCTCAGCGGAATCTTTCGCCCCAGAAAATTTTCTAACTAGTTGTAAAGATGTCAAAACTGCGGTTAGCCTTCCTAGCTGCATCTCTCGACCGAAAAAATTTTCTAAATAGTTGTGAACATGTCAAAACAGCAGCAAGTCTACTCTAAAGCATCTCTTACCCTAAAAAATTTTTTAACTGCTTGTAAAAATAACCAAACGAAGGCAAGTATCCCAAGCGGCATCTCTTGCCTAAGAAAACTTTCTTATTAGTTGTAAACATGGCAAAAGTGTGGCAAATAGATTCAGCGGCACCTTTTGCCAAACAGAATTTTTTAAGCAGTTATTAAGATGCCAAAACTGCGGCAAGTCGACCGAGCGGCATCTCTTGCCCCAGAAAATTATCTAAGTAGTTGTAAAGATAAAAAAACTGCGACAATTAGCCCCAGCAGCATCTCTTGCCCAAAAAAATTTCTTAGTTGTTTCAAGGATAGAAAAACTGCGGCACGTCTCCTTAGCGGTATTTCTAACCCTAAAATGTTTGCTTACCAGTTGTAAAAATAAAAAGCTGTGTCAACTCTCCTCAGCGGCATGTCTTGCCCATGAAAATTTTTTTTGTGTTCTAAAGAATGCAAAATTGCAGCACGTCTCTTCAGTGGCGTTTTTTGCTTATAAAAATTTTCAATGTGGTTGTAAAGACGGCAAAACTGCTGCATGTGTCCTTAGCGGCATCTCTTGTACACAAAAATTCTCTAAGTAGTTGTAAAGGTCGAGAAACTGCGGCAAGTTTTTGCCGCAGAATTTCTTTTCCTAAAAATGTTTTTAACTAGTTGTAAAGATGGTAAAACTGCGGCAAGTCTTCCTAGCTGCATCTCTTTATCAAGCAGATTTTTCAAGTAGTTAAAAAGATTGAAAAACTGCAGCAAGTCCACCTTACATTATTTTTCACCCAAGAAAATTTTCTAACTACTAGTAAAGAGGCCCAAGCAGCGACAAGTCTTCCCAGCGCCATCTTTTGCCCATGTAAATTTTCTATGTAGTTGTAAAGATGGCAAAACTGCGGCACGTCTCCTCAGTGGCATCTCTCGCCCATACAAATTTTCTAAGTGTTTCTAACTTTCTTTTGGGCAAAAGATGCCGCTGGATCGACTTGCTGCTGTTTTACTATGTTTACAACTAGTTAGAAAGTTTTCTGTGGCGAAAGATGCTACTGGAGCGACTTGCCGTAAGTTTGCTATCTTTATAACCACTCATAAAATTTTTGTAGGCGAGAGATGCAGCTGCAAAGACTGGCCGCACTTTTGCAATTTTTACAACTAGTTTAAGAATGTTCTAGGGTGACAGACGACACTAGGTAGTCTTGACGCAGTTTTGCGATATTAAAAACTACTTAAAAAATTTTTTTGGCTGAAAGATGTTGCTAGAAAAACGTGCCGCAGTTTGTTTGTATTTGAAACCACACAACAATCTTTCATGCGCGAGAGATGCCGCTCCGAAGACTTGCCGCTGTTTTACTATGTTTGTAACTAGTCATAAAGTTTTTGGACAAGAGATGCTGCTGGGGAGACTTGCTACATTTTTTTATAGTTATAACTAATCAAAAATCTTTATTGGTCGAGAGATGCCGTTGGGGACACTTGCTGCAGTTTTGCCATCTTTAAAAGCACATAAAAAAATCTTCTGGGCAAAAGATGCCACTGTAGGGCTTGCCGCAGTTTCGCCATATTTACAACTAGTTAGAAAATTTTCTTATGCAAAAGATGCTTCTGAAGTGTCCTGCCGCAGTTTTGCCATGTTCACAACTAATTAGAAGGTCTTCTAGGGCGGTAGATACCGCTGAGAAGACTTATCACAGTAAAGCCATCTTTACAAGTATTCAGAAAATTTTCTTAGGCGAGAGATGCTATTGGGTAGACTTGCTGCAGCTTTTCCATCTTCACAAATTGCAAAAATATTTTCTTGGGCAGAGATGCTTCATGGGAGGCTTATTACTAGGAAGAGGTGTCACACATTTAACAACTCATCCTAGAAGATATGCCGCAGATGTAACAATTAGTCCTGTGAGACTTGCCGCAGTTTTGCTACTTTGATGTGAATTTAAAAATTTTTCCCGAAAGAAAGATGCCACTGGAGAGACTTGCTGCGGGCGACATGTGCCGCAGATATGAAAATTAGTCCTGGTAGACTTAGCGCAGATTTGTTACTTTCATGTGGACTTCGCAATTTTTTCCGGATGATAGATGCCGCTGGGGAGACTTTCTGCAAGTGAGAGATGCTGCAGATGTGACAATTAGTCCTGTGAGGCTTGCCACAATTTTGCTAATTTGATGTTGACTTGAAAATTTTTCTCTGATGAGAGATGCCGCTAGGTAGACAATAAGGTCATAAAGACTTGTTGCAGTTTTTTTTTTTTTCATTTAGGATCAAACAATTTTAAAAAGAGGAGACATGCTACTTGGAAACTTGCCACTAGTGAGCGATGCCGCAAAAATATCAATTTTACTGTAGGCAGAGCCGCACGAAAGACAAGACACTGCGTAGAGCTGCTGCAATTGTGACATGCCGCAGTTGTGACATTTCGCAGTTGTGACATGCCGCAGATGTGACATGCTGCAAATGTGATATGCTACAGATGTGACATGTCGTAAATGTAAATTTATACTCTTGGGAAGAAAGTCTTCCACAGATCGATATAGTTAATGGGAATTTTGACCCGCAAAAATTCTAACAATCTACCTATAAAGAGGACAACGTGAAAAATTTGTTCGCTTATATCTCGAAAACAAAACAGTCAGAACAACCTAAAACTTTCAAAAGGTTCAATGCCTTATAATAAGCTACCTTTTAGTATAGATTAAAAGCCCAAATTCGAAGACGCATAAATAGTCGAATTTAGGCTTAGTTTTGCGCTCACTTTTTTTAGATGGATTAATTAAGAAGTAGATTAATAGTAGGTAGTAGTAGGTTAATAAAATAGAAATAATCTCTCACTTAATAATTGATTGCGGTAACTAAGCTGCATACATATTAAAAATTTGCAAATTAATTCTGTAAAATTGACAAATTTACTTATCACAGTCTACAGTTTCAAGATATCAAAAAATTTATGGAATTGATGTGAATTCAGTAAGACATACTATCCCTACATTAACTAAATAGCAGTGAACACCGAGATCAAAGTAAACTATTCGACATCTCGTGAAATGGTTATAAGTTATTGTATACTCAATAAAAACCAAAAAAAGGACAGAAATTAAAAAAATTCTTTTCAGCTAAAATTGATCAGAAAATGACTATACATTATTCCTAAATTTTTTCAGAATATTTATTTAGCGGGATCAAGGCTTGTCCGCTGAAGGGTTAAGAGGTGTTATGTTGTTGAAATTATCATTATTGTTATAATTATAAGCAAATTTTTAATAAAAATTTTTATATCAGTAAAAAATTATATTTTGTACTTGCAGCTCTCGTCGGTAATAAATTCGATAAAATCGTCGTAACATCTGATCTAAATGCAAAAAAAAACCCAAAGAAAATCGTCAGGGCAAAAAAGTAATAACAAAACGTGCAGTCAGAATCTACCGGCCCACCCAAAAAGCTTTTACATCAAGGCTTGATCTTGCGACGAAACTAAAGTAACACTAGAAAATCGCTGTGAATTCGATCTTGAGTGTTTCCACTTTATTAGTATTTATTTAAATTGGTGCTCATTTCACGAGCACTTTGCTTCCCGTTAGCAAATGTTTTTGCTTCCTCATAGAGGAAGCATTAGTGATTTCTTAAATCATAGATAAACTGCAGTTTTTATTTTGATCAATTTAAAAATAGAAACTTGTAAAAAATGCAAAATGACCAAATATTACAAATTTTTTTCGATTACGTTGGCAACTAAGACAAATCAAATTTTGTATTTAAAATGGAAATTTTTTGATCTGGAAAAGGGAATGGGAAAATTCTGCCACATTCTATTCTTGTTCCAGCTTTGAGTTTTTTTTTTGATTATTAGGAATATTTTATTTAGAAATTGAGTGTTAAAAAATCTTTTTAACTTATGCATCAGATTTGAACTAAGTTGATGAAAAAAGTTTTTCTGTTTGAAAATAGGTTTTAAATATTACGAATAAACATAACTTTCTTAACTTACAATAAAATGTATCAATAATATAGGTCAATCAATTTGTCTTGAATCAGCATATCATTTCTATTCTTACGTCAACTTTAAAATATGAGAATGAGAAAATTTTTACTATAAAAATCAATTTTTAATGTAATATAAATGAATATAACTTCCTTACTCTTTGATAAAATGCATTAATATTGGAAGTGAATCGATTTTGCTTGAATGAAGAAATCTTTTTTATTTTTGCATCAACTTTAAATTATGTTTAAAAAAAAGTTTTACTACAAAAAACCGTATTTTTAAATATTATGCATCACCATAGCTTTCTTACTCTTCAGTAAAATGTATCAACATTATAGGTCAATCGATTCGTCTCGAATTAGCACATCTTTTCTATTCTCACATCAACTCTAAATTATGATAATGAGACAATTTTAACTATGAAAATCGATTTTGAATATAATTTGATTCGCCTAAGGTATGTCTATAAATTTGCTTAGACCCACTTTATAATTTAGGGTAAAAATAGAAAATTTACCTATTTTCTCAGAAAAATTCGTCTTTATCTTATTTTTAATAAAAAAATAAAAAGGTTGAATAACAATTTATTTGTTAATTTGTTGTGAAAGTTATATAAATATGATTTTTCTAAGATGCTTGAGAAAATTCAGAAAGATTGTTGAAGATTTTAGATCTGTCGAAAAAGTATAATTTTTCTACTCTACGAGATTTTTAGAAAAATTCAAGCAGGTTTAAAAGATATTTAGGATTTGTAGGAGTGCAAAAGAAATTCCTAAATGGAGTAAATTCCTACATATTTTTAAACTTAATTTTATTATTCCTTAAAATTATCCTGAAATCTTTGAGATTCTATTTTGATAATTTTTTAAATCTTTGAAGTTTAAGAAAACTTTTTTAATTATCCTTTAAAAACAAAAAGCCTTTGCTGAGTCGTTCTGACAAAACTACAATAATGAAAAATGTTTCGTTATCTAGAAATGTTTCAAAATGCTTAAAAATCTTGCACTTATCAGAACTCTTCAAAATCTTCATATGATTTTTAATTTGTTTAAACATTTTAAAGTTTCAAATTACATTTGTATAATTCTAAATTTTCTGTATGTCTCCTGAACTTACTCAATTTTTTTGTCGTCTTCCAAAGTTGTCAAATTTTAATCAGAAATTTTTCTACATTTTTCTTCGAAATTTTAGGAAATTATTTTGAATGTTCTCAAATAAAAATTTTAATTTTTTTTAAACCTTTCTAAATTCTTAATTTTTTTGTTCAAAATCTTCAACAATCTACATAAAGAAAGTTTAAAATCTGTAAAGGTATGAAATTACTTTTCAATAATATTAAAATTTTTAAATACCTCCTAAACTTACTAAAATTTTTCATAAAAAAATTTCCAATAAATCAAAATTTTTTTTGTATTTTCTTAAAACCTTACATAATTCTAAAATATTTTTAATTTTTTTTCGAAATCTTCAAAAATCTACATTTTGTTTAAATTTAGAAAAATATTTTCCATATTTCAACTATTTTTTTATCTTTCAAAAACTTTTTGATATCTCTCGGAACAATTCAGTTTTCTTAAAAATTATCAAATGTAATACTAATAAGAATTTGCTTATTAATATTACATTTTAGATCTTTTTTCGCATATTAAAAGCTTAAAAAAATTAAAAATAATCTTATAAAATAAGACTTAAATTATTTAAAATTTTCATAAAAGGCCTGTTGTTTGTACTAGTATTTCCTTTTTTTTTTTGTAATCAGTATCGCCAATTTTTTAATCAATAATGATATATAGTACAATATAAGATGCGCTTTACAGCAATTTTGAAAAAAAAAACTTAAAAAATATTCAGGCATGTCACATGGATGACGCTGTGAGTCTTTTAACTGTAGATTAACTCAGGCGGTAGCGCTCAAAATTTATAATCAGAAAGTCTGGGTTCAATTCCTGATGCCTGCAATTTTTCGAAATTTTTTTTTCAATAAAATTTTTTTTTGTGTCAATTCACTGCTAAATTGAAAGAAATGAAGCCTAAATATTGATTTGTCACCAGTTTTTCATTCTAGAAATTTTTTTCTTCAATCTTCAAGGTAAATGTTCTAGTAATCGTGAGTTGACTTTCTTACGGAATTTCTTGTTCAAACTATAAACATCGATTTGAAGTAAAATTCCCATGGAACCAAAAATCTAAATTGCTGCACTATTAAGATAGTTCTAAAAATTTATTTTTTGCAATTGCCTGAAGATTGAGACCAGTGATTTCTCAATTTAAAGAAACCAAATGTTTATTAAATTATAAATACAGAATATTCATGTCATTGAGTTTGAAGCTGTCTCATATAAAATTACAGTAAAATTCTTGATTCTACTTATGTTTTGTCAACGAGTGAAGTAATCTGCTGGTATCGAAACATATGCTATATTATTTCTTTTCCGTACAGAACCAAAGATTATTTTAAATTCAGATTAACAGTAGCAAAAATTGTACTTTATCTACGTACTACTCTAAAACTCTTTCGGATTGGGTTACGGGCGCCAACTAGACAATCCGCGATTTCTTCTGGAGTCAATTTTTCAATTTCACCGCTGTGTATGTTTATTTTCACGCGATTCAATTTGTAAGTAAATGTATATATTCCATGAAAAAACGATACTCTGTTAACTATATCGAATATTCCAAAGACGTCGCCATTGGACGTTGTTATCACAATTTTTTCGTCGGCTGGTATGGGCTTAAGGACATGGTTTGATGTTCTCAACTGAATTGATTTATCGGAAGGAAAAGTGTATCTTCGAAGCTCAAATATCTTGCTTGAATTTCTGTTGGAAATAAGTCTAATAGATTCAAGTTCTGAAAATCTAAATCCAAGTATGTAAGAAAAAGGATGACTGGCAGGAGGAGACCTGGACCTGGCACGAGGAGACCTGGACCTAGCACCAAGAGAAGGCTGGGCAGGAAGAGAAGACGCAGCAGAAGCATAAGGTCTGAGACGAGAAAGATTTCTTCCTGGAGAATGAGATCTATCAAGATCCGTAGTCCTTTCGGGAGAAAGTATGTAAGGGGAAATAGAAAAGTCGCAACGGGAATCACCAGGGACAGGCTCGACATTAGGCACACAATTGAACTGCGAACCTGATTCTGCAACAAGAAACAGAAGATTACATTTTCTTAAAGTACACAACCGTATGTTGGTATATCATAAGTTGCGTATGTGGTTACAATAGTCACTGTGCTTGTCAAATGATTGCAACATTTTTATCTAATTTTTCATGCTACAAAAACCCCGAGGTTACGCAATATTTGTATAATATTATTGTTAGAACAATTTATTGTTTATTTACATTTTATTTACACACATGCAGTAAATGACAGTTGGTCAGTTAAATTTCAAAATTGGATCCGAAATTGTAATTAGATTTATATAATCAGAAAATTGCGCATCATAATAGTCTGATTTTTAAGATTAATTTTCTGTCATAAATTTCTATGGGTAACTACTGTTTAGTACCAGTTATCCAAGTCATGACCACCTACATGCACAATGAAATTTCAAAACTGA
Source organism: Amphibolips quercusostensackenii (assembly GCA_032357855.1). Taxonomy (NCBI): domain Eukaryota; kingdom Metazoa; phylum Arthropoda; class Insecta; order Hymenoptera; family Cynipidae; genus Amphibolips; species Amphibolips quercusostensackenii. The sequence goes on along the minus strand of JAUELO010455813.1, from coordinate 1,374 downwards.
AGGTTTCTTAGGCCTTAGAAAATTTTTTTTAGGCGTTGCTAAAATTGTCATCAATAGTGTGCTGTAAAAAAAATAGTAGCAAAGTTTTTTTGAAACGCACTATTTTTCAGTCTTTTTAATATTTTAGTAAGGAATTTTACTCTTTTTCTGGAATCTAGTGGAAAATTTTTAAACATTCAAGAAATAGCGGCGACGCATTCTAAAAGAAAAGTTTTTATTTCATTTCTTGCAAAAAATATGCGAGATACAATAAGGGTTTACATATCAAGGTTCTTTCTCTTTTAAAATAACTACTAGAAGTTCCTTTACCAATTTTGATAGTTCCAAAAATTTTCTTATTGTTTTTAAAATGAAAATCAAGCTAAAATGGTTTTCAAGCGCCTTTGAGAAAGTGTTCTGTATGCTGCAGGATTTGAGAGTCATTCCAAGCTTTGACAAACGATTAATGTTGGTTTATATTTGCACCAAAAGTACACTAAGAATCACATTTAAGTAACAACAATTTAGATTATTTCTAGAATTATGTGTTTGTCATTTTGAAATGCAGGGACCGTGGACTAAAAAAAGAGGTGGTGCAAGTCACGCGTGATAAACAAAACCGTAGCAATAGAGTAGGCGGTACTCTTAGCGCGTTAGTTGGTCAGGTTATGTGATATTTCAGCATGCGTTCAGAATTAACAGAAATTGCTTACAAGGCCTTATATATTTACATTCAGAGCAAGCGAATGCTGTATTCGGCTTAAGTTAAGGCTATTCAGGACTATGTACAAAACTACACTTAAATAAATTTTCCAGTGTCGCGCAGACTAATTAGGAAAAATTGCAAAGTATGCCTAAGCGGTGGGTGTCACCGAACGTACTCTACCCCTAAAAAGGGGCATGCTCAATCGGGGAAAAAAAGGCTCTTGGAAATAATTTTAATTTTTTAATATTCAGATTTCAAAAACATTACAAGATACTGCATTAAAAGTTTCAGATTAGTGTTTCCCGCAAAAAGTCCTATCGGAATCTGTAGAAAAACTTTAGCTCTGACATCAAAACTCTTACATTTTTTAGTTTCACTCTAATTTACCTTACTATCCTTTGCCGAGTTGTTAATGTTGAAAAAGGTTGAAGATTTTCCTCAAGACCCTAGCCAGAACCTAAGACTTACAAGAAGAATGACATACAAATATAAGTTGGTATTTTTTCATTTGTTGACATCACCGTGAACTTACTAGACTCTTGTCTATTGAAGAATTAAGTACGAGGGTGGATTGATAAGTTTCCTGCCTGACCAAGAGATGGCGCCACTAGACCTACCTTGAGGTGGCGTTCTATAGTACCATCCTTAGATAGCTTGTAGCTATAGTTTCAGCCCGATCGCCATGTTAG
>JAUELO010455804.1:11475-22629 GCA_032357855.1 Amphibolips quercusostensackenii | reverse complement strand
TGGATTTTCTTGAAAATAAATTATAAAAATAACACACAACTCATACGATTACAGACCTTCCGACCAACTGCCGGTATATGATGCACTTATTGCGGAGCATCGCGTATCGAGTAAAAGGCCGCGAGATTTAACAGATAGTCGAAGAGTTCGGAAACGTTCTGTGAATTACGATCGTTGGATAGACGTTGCAGTCAAGACATCGAGGCAGACGGGAAAATCATACGCCAATCGCCGTGGAAAGGAAGTTGGACCTCGTACTATGAAAGAAGGTTGCCACTCGAACTGTGTATTTAAATGTAAGAGCAAAATTTCGGAAGATCAGAGACGTTATCTTTTCGAAGGTTTTTGGAAGATACCTTCACATGAGAGAAAGTGGGATTATATCACGAGACACGTAAAAAGAATAGAAACTATTAAAAAAACTACGCCAGAGTGGACGAGTCGAAGAACTTACAGCAGAAAATACTTCTTTCGTGTTGATGACAAGCTCGTTCATGTTTGTAAGCGTACATTCTTAGACACATTAGGAATTGGACATTCTTGGATTGATACAGCATTAAAAAAGCTACGAAAAATGGGCGATATTTCTCCAGATAAGCGAGGAAAATTTTTAAACAGGAACAAGCTAAGCAATGAATTGAAAATTGGAATCAGGGAACATATTAATTCATTTCCACGGGTTTCAGCTCACTATAAAAGGAAAGATTCTAACAGAATATTTGAAGACGGGCTTTCTATTGCTAAAATGTACTCGTTGTACGTTGATTGGACAAAGACAAAAGACTTCGATGAAGTGGCCAGCCAACGGCAGTATAAAGATATATTCAATAGAGAATATAATTTAAGCTTTCATAAATCAAAAAAGGATAGATGCCATCAATGTATGATATGGGAAAATAGTAGTAAAGAACACAAGAGAAGTTTTGCGGGAAAAATTCGAAAACCATATAAAGAACAAGGATACTATCAGACACTGGAAAAATACTTCAAAGAAAGAATGTTACCAGGATAAAACACTCTGCATTGCATGCTATGACTTACAAAAAGTTCTAATCACTCCTCATAGTGAAATTTCAGGATTTTATTATAAACGAAAATTCTCGGTATACAATTTTACAATTCACGATTACGCAATCATGAAGGATTTTGTTTCGTGTAGAGACAGAACATAGCCAAAAAGGGATTAAATGAAATTGGAAGCTGTGTATTAAAATTTATACAAAATAAAAGCGAAAAAGGAATACGAGAATTTCGAATGCATTCCGACAATTGTGGAGGACGAAATAGAAATAGATTTGTCTTCGCCATGTATCTCTACGCAGCAATTAAGTTTAAAATCAAAATAATTCATAGATTTTTAGAAGTAGGCCATACACAAAACGAAGAAGATAGTATGCATGCTTTAATCGAAAGAAGAAGCAAAAACCAACTAATTTATGTCCCAAATGAATGGATTGATTTAATTAAAAATGCTAAGGACAAATCAAAACCGTACTCTGTTTTTAAAATAAAAACAGAAGATATTTTAGACTTTAAACCAATAGTAGCAGCACAAAACTGGGCCACAGACACCGAGGGGAGAAAGATGGCGTGGTCAAAAGTACGCGAAATTAGTGTCAGTTATGAGGAACCGAATTTGGTTTTTTAAAAATATGATTACCTAGCTGAACCCATAACTTTAAACATTAAAAGCAAACGAGGGCGGCCAATCAATCTGTCAATATGCCAGTGTCCAAATGCTTATACTAAAAGCATTCCAGTAGAGAAAAAAAAACTTAAAGATCTTTTAACTCTATGTAAGAAGGGTGCCATACCTTTTAAGTATCACGATTTTTATAATTCCTTGACATCAAACGAAAATATTCCAAGCGAAAATTCTTCTGAAAGTAGAGAAGACTAATAAATGCGTGCAAAAACAGACTTTGCCTTTTAAGATAACAGATTAAACTGAATTGTTGTAAACAAAAAAAAACTGTAAGGATTACCTATTCAAGAATTTTGATTAGCTTATAAGTTTAATTAAAATTAATGAAAATGAACTAGATCAAAATTGTTTTAAACAAAAAAGCTTTAAGGTTATTTATCCGAGATTATTGATTTGTTTATTAATTTGATTAAAATTAATACAAATTAACTAGGTCAAAATTCTTACAAATAAAACTTAAGATTTTCTAAGATTGTTAATTATTTTATGAATTTAATTACAAATCATAAAATCCAACCACATAAGAAATCCCAAACTTAAGTTTAAAAAATGTGACATATAAGAGAAACCTCAAATAGTTATTGATGTTAAATTTTTTTGTTTTGAAAAATATGCTCTTAAAAAATCTTCCTCAAGAATTATATTTTTCAGTTGCTGTTCCTATGTTATTTATAAAGGTTTATTTACATTCTATATTCTATTTTAAAAAATAGTTCACATTTTAATATTGTCGAGTATAGTAATATTGCGTTCTTTGTTTTAATTAAAACGATTGTAGTTCAATAGCAATCTTTAGATTTTTGCTCTTAGATTGAGTAAACTTTAAATATTCTTTATTATAATAATTGTACCTATGTACTTAGTTTATTTGTATTTTTAAAGAAAATCCTTTGATTTTCTACACAAGAAGTCGTTACTTATAAAATCTTCTAAATGAATCACTGTATACAATGTCTAATTTAAATATAGTATTTGTATTCAAATTCTTTTGTTGCATTCAGAAGAATATGACGTTTACTGATGATAGATTTTTCAAGCCAATTGAAAAATATTAATTCATATCCATACATTACCATCTCAAATGTCTCAAATAATTTACGATAATTACAAACAAATACTTTTGATTCATTTACTTTATCACAATTAATTTTTAAACTATATTATGATTTTCTAATTATTACATATATCCCTAAAAGTTTCGAAAATCCATATTCTATACTGACATAACTTATAGGTTATGTTTGATATTTTATCCAGAAAAATATGACAGAGGACAGAAAACTGTAATTAACAGGATAATTGGTGAATATTTCTATCAATGAGCATTTCTGGAACAATATCCTTAATTTTTTATTAATTTATTTCTGAAAATATTACAAAAATGACACACAACACAGACTGAAGAACAGAAAACCACACATTTTTTGTCATTGCTACGACCGAGAAGAGATTTATTCTGAATTATTTATCAAAATCATGCTATAAATATTAATACTTTTGAAACTTGGTCATTTATTTTTAGTTCCTGATTTGATTTACGAATACAAAATTTCATTTCTTTCTCCTGAAAACTTAGCTAAATGAATTTAGACTAGTTCTTATCCGTAGCGGAACGATAGACTAGTACTTATTCGTAATGGGATGATAGTCGCTTTCTTACCGGTAACGGAACATTAGCCTGATATTCGTAGAACCCATCGACATTATAATCCAATATATATTTTGTTTGCCCACAGACATAACGACACTAATAATAGAGTTTTAAAATGAAGAAACTTTTTTCTTCACTGCGTATTCAAGAGAAATGAAATTTGAAAATTAGAAATGTATATATAAGAAGATAATTTTTTACAAAAATATCTCAAAAAGACAAGAAAAAGATAATAAATTTTTTGTTATGTTTTTTTTTAATGATTTAATTTCGTGCGGATTTAAACAAGTTTTCAGGCGCTATGCATGAAAATTAAAAAAAAAAACAATTTTCCAGTGCATTGAAGACCACCCTATAATACCCGAAAATTCCATAATATAAGAAAATGATTTAAATGACCAAGAACAATATCTACGAACCCGAAAAAACTATTTATTAAATTTATCTATTTAACCTTACTGTAAACTTATACTGCAGACTATTATTCTCAAAAAGTCTATAGTTTCCAGATTATGAATTAATAAACGAAATAACATAGAATTTGCAAAAATAACTCTTAGACTTCTATGTTTATTTCATATTAGGCATCCTGTTTTCTTAAACGAGCACCTTTAATCGTGCGCTACGCGCATGTGTTGTTTTTTGAGTTCAGTATTATAATAATTTTTAATACAAAATAAGAATTTCAAGTAAAAATGTATTTTTTAAGGTTTTCTTAAGATAATATGAATATAATCTCCCTGGGTTTCTTGCAAAAATTAAAAAAGATTTTTGAAAATTTCAGGTATGTCGAAAACATATCTAGAAACTTTTCGATTAATTTTTTTTATTTTATAGGATATTACAGAACTTTAGGAAAAATTAGGTTCATAGATATTTAGATACTGTAAAAGTTTGGAGGATAATCATAATAATTCAATAAACTACTAAACTTTCAAAGTTTTAAAATTTCTTTAATCTATTCAAAACTTTTGAAAATCCCAAGTATCCTTTAACGGACTCCAATTGTTCCTAAAATTGCCTTAAAATCTTTCAAAATCATTTTTGATAATTTTGAAAATCTTTGTTATTGTTTTCAAATTTTTTTAGATATTCTGTTAATATAATATTTTCGAAGTGAAAAATCATTTGTAATTTTATGAGAAACGTTCAGAAAATATGTGTATTATTATCTTTGAACGTTTCAAAATCCTCAAGAAGCTTCTGAATTTTTTATTGGGGAATCTTAAATAATCGAGTTTGGTTTTTAATTTTTCAAAGTCTTTCCAAATTCTAAATCATTTAAGAAATCTTTTGAAAACTTCTGTATATTTTCTGAACTTATTCAAATTTTTTCTACAATTTTTGTGAAAATATGTTAAAACTAAAAAAATAACGTTAAAAATTTCCAAATTCTGTTCTACATTCTGCTTCTACATTTTTTATTCAAAATTTTAAAAAATCTACATTTTTTTTAATTCACTCAAAATTTTAAATTATTTTTTAAATTATTCGAGAAATTGCACATATAATTTAAAATTTGTTTGAAAGTTGTAAAAATCCTTATGAAACTAAAAAATTGCTTTAAAATCTTCCACACTTTTTTTATAATTGTTAAAAATATTTGTAAGTGTTATAAAATATTTTTATATTGTTTTGCAAAAGAATTCCTTCTTTAATAAAAATCGTTTGAAATCATCTCAGCAATCTCAGAAAGCTTTCTCTATTCTTATAAATTATAAATTATATTATATTATATTATATTAATTATAAATTTAAAACAAAATTGTTTTTTTTTTCGAAATCTTAAAAAATCTACATTTTGGTAACATGTTTTAAATATGTTCAAGATTTAAATTATTTCATACTTTTTTCAGAAATTTGAAAACTTTTCAATATCTTTTTATATAATTCAGAGCTTTTCTAAGAATTTTGAACATTAAAAAAAATTTTTTTAATTCTTCCAAATTCACTCACAAGGAAGTAGGAAACATGCATATCATTGTTTAATAGTAGTGAAGATAAAAAATGTGTTCTTCTTTTTGAAAGAAGCAAAGGCTTTGGAGATTTCGAAATACCTTGAGAAAGAATCTGGATGAATTAAAAATTTTTTTTTTCCAATTTTGCAGAATGACAAATTTTTTGTATTTTTCAGTTTATCCCAATTTTGTGATTTTTCGAAAATCAACATTTTTGTTGTCTTGCAACATTATGAGTTTGTTTTTAAGTTTGCGTAAGTACAATTTTCCTAAGTTTCTTGAGATATTTAGAAATATTTTTTTAAAGCTCAGGTATGTATAAAAAGAATCTTCAAAATTATTTAAAGATTTTTAAAAATATTTCTAAGTTTCTTAATATCTATATTCTCTATGAAACATCTAAAGTTTCTAAATATCTCTTTCATAAAGTAAAAGTCTTTCTAAGATTTTACAAACTCTTTAAAAATTATAAAAATTGCTTCAAAAATCTCTTGATTTTTTATCGAAATTTTTAGGGAATAACTGAATAATCCAGGAAAATAAAATTTGTAAAATTATAAAACGACTGTTAAAATACAATTTTGGAATTGTGAAATTCCTAAATAGTTATTTTATTTCGTTTTTGGTTGCAAAATGAATGTTTTTAGTTAAAAATTCAACTTTTTAGTTGAAAAAGAACTTTCTTCTTGAAAATGCGTATTTTCATAATGAATTTTTTTTAATTCAACTTCTTAATAAGCAATTCATCTCTTTGGCTTGAAGATTCAGCTATTAATTTATAGAAGGTCAGAAAGATCGCATGGTAAAAGTTTAATATTTTTTATTTAAAAATGGAACCATTTTGTTGAGAATGCATCCGTTTAGGTTAAAAATCTAACTATTTCTTTCAAATTCAACTACTTTGTGCAAAATTCGTCTCTTTTGCTTAAAAGTAAAACTATTTGGTTGTGAATGAAATCGCTTAGTATAAAATGAATTTTTTTGTTTTTCAAAAGCTCAAATAAGCAATTGACAATTAATTTTATCAACTAAAAATTGAGTTATCCCATTATGGGCTGAAAATTGGTCGCTTTCAGTTAAAAATTCAATAATTTGTTTGAAAATTCATATTTTTTGTTGTAAATTCGTTTTTTTTTTAAATTAATTTTCCTGATTGAAAATTTAACAACATAAAATTTTGCTTATTTTTACACACAAATATTTTAAAATGTGTCTGAAAAGAATTTAAAAGGTTTTAAGAACATTTTTTTATTTTGTAAGATTCAATTGTTTATTAGGGAAACAAAATTATTCCAAGATATATTAAGAAAATTTTTTTATCGTGAAAAGTTAAAAAAATTGTAATGTAATATAGATTTCTAAGTATCTTAAACAAACCGTTTGGAAGCTTTTAGAGAGTTTTGGAAGGTTTGAAGGTAATACACAAATTTTTTCAAGATTTCTGAAAAAATTCAAAATGGCTTTTTATTCTGAAAAATTACTTTAGAAGAGTACATAAAAAGGTTTGGAAAAAATGCTAATAATTTTTAAGCATATTTAAGAGACGACGGAAAAGTCCAAAAAAAGTTTTTCGACACTAACATTTCCAAATAGGAAAATTTCTGAATAATAAAATTGCCGAAACTATAGGATTTCTAAAATATTAGAATGTGAATTCGGAAAATTTACAGCAGTTTGTAATATTGCGGAATCTCAAATTTCTCGAGTAATAAAATTTCTTTCAGAAAATTGCTGAATTATAAAAAAATCCGAACTAGAAAATTCTCGAATTTAAACAATTTAAAAATAAAAAATAAAAAAATAAATATTATTCATTTAATAAAAGTATAATATTCAAATATTCTCGTTATAAAATAATGAACAATAAATCAAATAAAATACTTTTAATCAGAAGAAAAGAATTATGGAGATTTTAAGGCATTCTCAAAATTTCTTAGAGTTTGAACAAAAAATTTAGGGAAAATTCAAACCGTTTTAAAAAATATTCATAAATTTTACAAGTTTTAAGCATATCACAAATATTTCAAATCTGGAAAAGACTTCTGAAAATTTATCACATATTTCTTATTTTCTTCCAAACTTTTTGAAGTTCTGAATATCTTTTAACCTGACTCAAATTTATCCTAATATTTTGTAAATTCCTGTAAGCTTGAAAAATGTAATTAAAACGTTCTAGACATCCACCTATTTTATTGTTTTTAGATCTCAGAATCTGATTTTAGCTCAAACTTATATGTTGGAAAATTTAAACAAATCAATATTTATTTGAAAATATTTTTGCCCTCAAATTAGAAAACTATTAGTGACGCTAGTTAGATTAAGAAATATATTGTATTTAAAATTTTCCCGTCACCGTTATGCACATGCAAAAACAGAATTTCTCTTGTTTTTAAAGTTTTTGTAATTTTATAGTCTTTTAATAAAGGGAATGAATAACAAATTCCAAAAAATAATTATTCCGTTCGTAAAAATAAAAGTTTAAAGTCAAAAAATGACAAGAAATTTAAATAATCGCAAATAGAAAACTGGCATTCAAGTTTCAAAATTTATCACTTTTTTGTTGACAAAACTTCTGCCATCTTAAAAAATTAAGTTTTAAAGCATCGACAACTGTCTCTTGTTGATTGTGAATTTTCTTTTGTAAAAGCTCCTCCGTCTTTAACAAGCCCATTCTCAGCACGTATCTTGTGTTTTGCACTCGCTTTTGTCCCAAGTTCAAGCTTTTTTACATTAGGTTCAATTCTATTATATCAAGTGTATATCATTATTATTTCTGTACCAGGGTCTGTAACTGCTCATTAAGGTATTGCAAAATAATGTACAAATTTTGTTGTTTATGATTACATTAATATTTTTTCTTATTTGATCTTTTTGGGCGCACAATTTTTGTCTCTTTAAATTTTTTCCCTTATTGCATACTTTGACAAAAAAATAGAATTTGTGATTTTCAATCATTTTTGTGTTGGTTAAAATCAGAAACGGGAGTCATAAAATTATAATTTTTTATGTTTGGCTTAAAATTTTTATTTTTTATTTAATTTTGCAAATGCTATGAGGGGCTGTTTAAGTATTATGTGAAAATTTTTTGGGGGAGGGGGGAAGTCTCTTTAATTTCTCATTGTTTTATACATTAGGCATTATTTTTTATTTATTATTTAACTAAAATAATAGTGTTTTTTTATTAATCTTAGATAATATGACCTGAACAAAAAAATAGTGGGTAAATCAAGCAAATCTTATGTAATATCTAGAAGGGGGTAGAAAATTCTCATTGTTACATGCATGGAGTAGGGGACGGGGGCAAGAAATAGTTATCTTAAAAGTGCTTGCGTAATACTTGAAAGGCCCCTAACTGTAATGATTTATTTTTTATCGTAAAAATGTCTTGGGGAAAAATTTTTAACTCAAAAGGCAAATTTTAAGCTAAAAACATTAATTTTCCATAAAAAATATTAACTTTATAACAAATTACATTAACTTAGAAAAAACAGTATTATTTTTAACTAAAAAAGATTATATTTCTACCAAAAATAAAAAAAGTTGATTTTTAAGTTAAGAAAGTTAATTCGTAACCAAAAACTTAAAGCTTTTACCTAAAACATTAATTTTGAACAAAGTGGTTTAACTTTTAACCATATAGTTGAATTTTCAACCTAGCTAACTTTAATTTCAGGATTATCTGACAGCGATTAGTATATAATATTTCTGCTCATAATGAAAGTGCAAATTGTTGCACGTTTATTTTGATTGCAATAAAATAAAAAAATTATTTTATATGACATAAGTTATTTTTTTATACTTGGGTTTGATTAGGGGTAAAATTCTGCTATTGTATTTGTCTGTTCTGAATAAATCATACTTTTTATGGCTTTCACCAGCGTTAAAAAATTTTTTGTTTAAAACGACACAAAAAAATGAGTGATCTTCTCTGTATTATGTACCATTTTTCTTCAGAAGATATTTCTCTAAAACTAATATGTATATTCCTAACAATTCCTATACAACAAAAATTTCCATTTTTACGTAAATTTCATGCTCGCAACCTCTAAACTTTTTTCTTCAATCTGAAAAAATATGAATACTACTTTCCCGTACAGAGAAATAAACTGTCGGAAATGTTCTAATCGCTCGACGAGCTTTAGGCAATAAAAAGAAACTTACCACGGAGTATTAAAATACACAATAAATAGCTATGTAAAATTTTGTTATTTTGATGCTTTTTGAAGTAATGACTTAAAATTCCACAAAATAATAAGATAAATTATTTCATGTCCAGAAAAAAGGTCTGTTCTGTGTTTAAATAAGGCATGTCGAATGATAAATTTAGCCACTAACAAAAAAATAAACAATTGTCTTTTAATTTGGTTCTTGTTACTTATAGCAATAATTATTGTTAAATTACACAGAGACACAAAATGAAATCGAAAAGTCATCCGACCAAACCAAGTGGACTATACGTTTACGGCTACGCTTATCACTAATCCGTGGCCCTATGATCCCTACACGTCAGGATCAAGGTCATTTGAAGGACGACTTTGTTCATTCCAGGGATATCATCTTTTTGATCTCAGATTCTAATAGAGCAGGAAATTTTACTTTCGCATAAATTTTTACCTACGTGTCCCAATGTGGATTTTAAATTTTCAGAAGCTTCTCACAAAAATCAAAAAGGAAAAGTTAAAGAAATTGTCGTTACAAACGGCGATAGTACTCTAAAAAATGACTGCTTACTTTGGAAGTAGTTTTTGGAACTTCATTTCGTATTTTACATTGTCTTATATTTATCAATATTAATTATTCACATATTCACTTATCAGTTTCCGCTATTCAAAATAATCTAACCTTTTCTCCTTTTTTCTATTTCCTTGATCACCTTTGGAATAGAAGCAAATTTAAAAGACAAAGAATTCTCATGAACATGAACTAACGTTTTCTGGTACAGCGATTTTTACCAAATTCACAAGTGCGATTCCCTTTATCATTTGTTTTTACATAACCCGCAAATGTAGTGCACTTTTGAGAGAAATCATGTTCAAGACAAAGTCCTTTCGGGCCATTTGGATATCTACCATATTATCCAATGAAGAAATACATCAATAAAAAAACTTTAATGTTCAAAGCTATGGAGCCGTTGAAAATGAAATGATTGTAAACTTCGTTTAAAATTTAAGCATTCTAAAATTAGTATCGTGAAACTAAATCGTTAAAAACGTATTATTTTCAAATTATACATGACGCTTTAAAAAATCTAAAGTACAAAAGTATACTGTAATAAGCTGTCGAAATGACAGTTGGAGAATGAGAATGAATGAATTTGAAAATTATCATAAATAAGATTTCTTATTATTAAATATTAATATTCATTCATAATTTGTCTTCTTTCTGTTATAAAAAAGAAAAAAAGCCATAGGAAATCAAAAAATACTAGGGGGAAGGGGGGCGATCGCTAGTTTCTTCACAATGTAGATCTGCGCCTGAAGTTTACAATAGTATGGTAGACGCAGACACGCTCAAACATTTTTAGTCATATCTATCTTGAAGATAAGATTTCGAAAACGGTAGTGTCTATTTCAAATATTTGCCACAACTTTCCAAGGTCATGCCACAAGGTGAAGTCAAGCATTTTTTTTAAATTCTCACGTCCCAATGTTCTCTCTAGAAGGTCACAAATATCTTTTTCAGAGGTCATCCAATTTGAAATGTCCTATTTTCCTATTTAGATCAAAAGCCGGTCTATAAAGTGGTCAACGCTGGCTTTTGTCCCTTATTTATTATATTAAAATATAAATATTTTATTATGTTCTTGGCCTCATTACAAATGAAAGATTTGAATGCTTAAT
>JAUELO010455804.1:0-11465 GCA_032357855.1 Amphibolips quercusostensackenii | reverse complement strand
AGAATTGGTTCTGACTTAATTTTTCGCAAATTTTTACAGGTAGTATAAAACATTTTATTATCTTAAAAACCTCTTCTCCTTTTCTTTATAGGCCTTCAATCCATATGCCAAAAGGCAATTTATACGAATAATGCCGTCAAAAGTTAGCGTTTTTACAGCCGACGACAAAGACGACCAAAACGACAGCGAAAACGACAATGCCATTAATCTTATGGATATCTACTTTATGTTTTAGCTCTATTCCTTTTAAGTTTGCCACCTTATTAACCTTTTTCTATCGGTCTTATAATTGCTTTTAATTGATTATAACTTATATAAAGACTTGTGAAAGAAAAAAGAAAGGGGGAGGTATTTTCTCATATTCATTGATCACACATACACTATTTTTTAGTATTAACATATAGAAAACACATCCTTAATAAGTATTTCTTGTCCTATGCTAAACTAAAATTGCATAAGTAGTTGAAAATAAAATAATACACAATCAAGGTCTTAAAAAGCACAGTAAAAAATAATATTTGTAAATTTATTTTGTTGTTGTCCCGTTGCATTTCAACAGCTTGAATTGATTTAAATTGTGAAAGGTCTTATGATGAAGGTGCTATTCATTCTGAAACATAAAAAAGGATTCTTCTTTAAGAAAAATTACATTGTTAATTTTTTCCTAATTTGTAAACGTCCACATGAAACAGGTAGGTACATAGTTGGATAAATTCCCGGCATTTGAAAACCCAGACAGCCCCTTAGGTTGCGCCACACAGTAGTCAAAAATTCCAATATTGGCTAAAAAAAATAGCAAATGCAAAATAGCAGTGGATTTTCACAAATTCTGATTTTTTTTAATAACAAAAATAATGTTTTGTAATCATTACAACCAGATGTTTCTCTAACAAACAGATGCCTGTTTATTACGTTAGTTAAAGCTAATAGAACAGTGAAATAACAAAAGTTCACGATGTTACGGTATTATTAACGTGCATTGTATAATGAACGTTTCAGAGTGCATCTGTACATTCTATCTGAAATATCATCTCAAGGCAAAACCGCAACTTATAGCAGCTAATTTCAATATATGTTTCACGTAAATGTGTAATTTTTCATTGGAAACTAAAAACAGGGCCGAATCTAGAAAGATTTTTTTCAAAAATTCTATTTTTACGAACGTGAAGTAATATAACAATTCAAAAACCGCAGTCAATTGTCGATTGATTTTTATCTTTGTCACATCTATTTATTTTTTACTATTTTTATGAATACTTACATTCACAAGAACAACACATGTTGTTTTATTGGAAATAATCACTCCGTTCAAAAACAATGTACTTTTAAAAAACTTTTTTTTTAGTCGCGACGTGCTCGCGTTTCGATGCGTTTAACACCTAAGGGTCCACTACACTTAATTGAATCTTCGAATGTGCATCAAAGAACATTTTTTTTGCATTGTGGCCAGCTTTTTAGGATTTATGACTACCGTGCGCCGGGGCGGTTTTGAAATTGAAGCTCTGAAAAACTACTTTTCAAGAAAAACCTGACATAAGTGTAGTGCAATTAGATTCAGTATATGCCCTGCTGTCATTTCCTACTTAAACCAGAAAATAATAATTTAGACCTTGACTTCAAATAAAGCGAATATCTCCGAAACTAGAACCAGTCACAAGGGCCTATTTCGTGCAGACGCCCACATATTATTTAACAACAACTAAGTGATTTAGTTTGAAAGCATAATATGAGGGATGAACTGCTCTTCGTTTGCATTTACGAGGAATATATCCTCAAAGAATACGTCGGGATATTTCAAAAGTTAAAAATATTCAGGAAAATTTAGGAATATTTTTGAATACAAGGAATATTTAAAGTGTATAAGAATTTAAGCAAATATGTGGGAACATAAGGTAATATTTAAGAATATTTTAGAGTACTTTAGAATATTTAGGAATACTCCAGAATACTTGGAAATGTTTTCCGAATATATTTCAATGCATGTCACAAAATATATTTTTTTAAATCTGTCTGAGAAACTTGTATAGCCTTTTTTAAAAATATTTTACACATACAATAACATAAAAAATTCAAAGACACAGTTTTGTATTGAATCCATTATTTATTTATTCAAACATACTCTTGAGTATCTCTGTCTTTGAGAATATCTCAGCATATGTACAACGATAATTGTCAAAATAATGGAAAACGACAAACTGTGAGTAAATTAGAGCTATAAATCAGGACACCAGATTTAAAATAAGTTTTCTCTTACTTGATTATTATTTCTAAAACTATAAGATCTATTACCGATAAGATGAAATACATTTTTCGTGAATGAAAATAAAGAATTTGACACAACTACAGTCATCATCACAATATATGAACTATGGTTAAGATTAATTAGCAGTGTTCCAAACACCGGTCCTCTGCTCTACTGCGCATGCGTCGCTTAAGGCACTTCATTGGCTGCCGCTCGCAAACTTATTTAAAATTTTAGAAAATACATTTTATTTATTTATGACTAATAATTAAAAATAATTATACTTTAATAAGTTTAAGTAGTACGTAGATGATTCATAATATATTCTGAGCATCAGGTTAAAAAATAAAATAAGTATTCAGGATTTAAAAATTATGTTATGCAGTGTAATTTTTTTTATTTTTTAAATTAATATTGATAAGTTATGCATTTACATTTTTTTATAATATTTTAAATGGATAAACGAATTTTATTACAGGTGTAATTTTATATATTTAACATTTATTTATCAAGAAATTGTAATTCAAATTTCATGGATATTAAATAGAAACTGATAATAAATAGAGATGATCAATAGAAATATAAAAAATGAAAAAATCTATTTTTATCGCTATTATACATGTTAAATTCATTTCTTATAATAAAGCATCGACACGTTTCGACCTGGTTTTCAGTTCTTTTTCAAGATGCGAAAAGTACAAAATTTTTCGTTGATTATAACTGATGACTCAAAAATCCGGGAAAATAAAATTTAGACGTTGTAAAATTTTTGAATTGAAAAATTTTCTGATGATAAAATTCAAGAAATAGTAAAAATTCCGAAATTTGAAAATTTTTAATAAGAAAATTCCCGCATGATGAAATTCTCGACAGAAAATTGACCAATATAAAAATATCCGGAATAGAAATGTTCTAAATTAAAACAATTTAAAAAAGTCCTTTACACATATTATTGACTTATTTATTAAAAATACAAGAATCTTATTTTTTTATCAAAGACAATTTTTTAAATGTAAATAGTTTTTAAACATTATCATTTGAATAAAAATAACTATAAATGTATAAAAATGGTATAGAAAAATAAATTTCAACACACGTGCGAACAAACTTTGCGAAATTTATCTCAGCACTGATTTATCTCGAAGTTCCTTTTTAATTTTGTTTTCAATTAAAAATTCGACTTATGAGAACGTTTTTTGGAATTTTTCTAATGACATTCATAAACAAAATTGTTCATGCAGAAATACTTTTTTCAATTATTGCTATTTAAAATTAAAACTATAATGGTTTAAAACTTTAAGCATTAAAAAATTTGTTTTTATGATAAAAGTATTTGATTCTCTTATTTTAATTAAATAAATAATATTTATTTAATGAAAAATTTTCTAATTATTTAAATTCAGGAATTTTCTTTTTCGGATATTTTATAATTTGTCAATTTTCTGTCTGGAATTTTCGATTTTGAAATTTCTGAATCTTAGAAATTTTTTAATTTCGGCAATTTTATTATTAGGTGATTATCCAATTCGTGAATTTTAGAGTTTCGGGAATTTTATTTTTTGGATTTGTTAAAGATCCTGCAAATCTTCAAAAATTTTTCTGTTTTTCGTATTTTGAGAAGAAATTGAAAACCAGTTTAAAACGCGTCAATGCTTTATTATAACAAAAAAATTTTACATTTATGCTTGTAATTAACAAATATATATTTCTATTTCTTTATTGACAATGTGTCCCCGAAGGGTTTACATGACCTTTGTTTATTACAAGACCATCTACAAACTTTATAATAACTAACCGTTACTATTTAAAATTATTCACAGCTATTTGCATCAATTCTTATATCCGTTTCTTTATTCTTTACCTTTCACTTCTTTTCTATCTCATTCGCACGTTTCCATTTTTTACCAAATCCAAACTTTTATTCTCTTTTATTCGCCCTTCTTGCCCCCTCCAACTCCTTTATCCACTCCTCACCCATTTAATGCTCACCAAGAATCTTTACCACATTCTTTGCAAGCTTTCTTGATCGTTCATTCCTCTCCTACATCCTTCCCAAACATGCTCCAATGTTTCCTCCTCCTACTCACACATTCTGTACTTTTTTTTTCTTACTGTTCCCAATACAATCCCTTCCTTACCTCGTTTGCCAATGTAAATCTTTTTCTTTGGAATTCCTTCTTTTTTTATCATCTCATACTATTGATTATATTTTGATTTCTTGATCATTCCCTATTTTTCCATTAATTGCTTTTCTCTGTCTCTTTTCTCCAATTCTTCATTGCATACTTCATTCTCCTCTCATATATCTATAGCACTGAAGAACTTTCTTCTTTTTTCTACCTTCTTTCTACACTTTTTTGCTGATTCCCCTTCCTTCCCCTTCCTTAACTTCGCCTCAAATTTCCATGCCCTCTCTTTCGCTCTAGTACATAATTTATCTCCTTGCGTTACTTCTCTCACCATATATCCAGGTGTCCTCTAGTTTACCTCTAGCGTCCACCTTATATACCTTTGTTGTAAACTCTAAGTCTTTTTCTTTTCCTTCTATCTCCATATTTCTGCTCCATAATCTAAAACCGGCCATACCAGCGTATCAAACAACCACATTCTTCTTCTTTAATCTTTTTCTAACCTCCTGTTTCCTATTTCCTATATCTGTTTCATTACTCTTTCCGCTTTTTTTATCCTTTCTCTTATATGAGCTCAATGGTCTCCATTTGCTTGCAAGGTTTATCCCAAATATTTAAACTCCTTCACTTCTTCTAACTTTACTGCCTTCCCTTTCAAAGTCCACTCTTTCTTTCTTCCTTCTCCTTTTCTAAACCTCATTATTTTTGTCTTTTCTATATTTAAATTTAATCTTTTTTCATCTCAGTATTTCTCCAATCCTGTAATTAATCCCATTATCCCTTCTTTATCCTCTGCCATCAACACTATATTGTCTGCGTATGCCAGTGTATATATCTTTTCCTCTCTCATCTTATCTCCTCCCCATATCTTTTTCTTCATTTCCTCTGTTAAGTCTGCGATTAATGTATTACATAAAAGTGGTCTCTCTAAAAATTTCCGATACTCTCTTTACTGAGCCCTCTCTTATTCCCTTTTTGACCATAATTTTTTCTATCTCGACTCGGTCCACAAAGTCAAACGCCGCTTTCAAGTCTACAAACATTGCTATTATTGCCCCTTGCTCCCTTTTAATACTTTTATTTATCAGATAATTTAGAACATATATGCTGTTAATCACTCCCATTCCTTTTCTAAAGCATGTCTGATTCGGTGGCACAATCTTTTTTTTTTAACTTCTTTCTTTAATCTCTCTGACAAAACCGTTACATATACTTTATACAATGTTGACATTAGCATCACTCCCCTATAATCTATAACGTCGTCTTTTTCTTCTTTTTCTTTCTCTCTCTATTCACTATTTTTCATAACTCTTCTTCCGTCCTAAGTTTCTCCACCTCTTCTTCAAACCTTTTATTTTCCTCTTCTTTCTTCTGATCACACACCTCAGTATACTCCTTTTTTTTCTTCTATATTCTTTTTCACTTCTTTTTCCTTTACTCCATTTTCTCAGTACTTTTCTAACCTCCTTCTTTTTCTCTTTACATTCTTCATCTCGTCTACTTTGATTTCCACTTTTACTAACGTCTTCTTCGCTTGTACACTCTAATACCTTTTTTATTTCTCCTATTATTCTCTCTATCTCCTCGTTTACATTCCCCTTTCCCATTTTGACCTTTCTGACCCTTTCCTTAAACTTTTCTTTTTCTTCTCTTGACCAATCTTCTATTCCTGCTCTTCTTACCTTTGCTTTCTTTTTATCGATATTGTTATTACTTTTTTCTCCCTCTAATGTCGCTATTATGGGAAAGTGATCCGAATCTATATAATCCCCTATCTCTAGTTTCTTTACCTTGTCTTTCACCTCATCGTCCACTATTACATAGTCAATTACCATTCCTTTTTTTCCTCCTGAGCGTGTATATTACCCCTTCTCATCCCCTTCTATATTTCCGCTTCGGATAAACCCTCTCATTTTCTCTAAACACTTTAGAAATTTCTTTCCCTCCCCATTTAGTGTCTTGTCTTTGAATTTTCTTCCTCGCTCTCCTCCCTTATCGCTTCCTTTTCTATCTTCTGTTCTTGCATTGAAATCTCTACCTATTATTAGCCTAATCTACTCCTTATTTTCTTCCATTAATTCTCTTATCTTCTCTGATTTATCCTGCATATCACCGTTTGCATACACCCTCACTATCTTCCACCTTGTCCTTCCCATTTAAACCTCTTCTTCTATTAATTCCTCTTTTTGTTCTTTTATGTCTTTCTTATACTTCCCAGTTATACATTTGCTCCTTAATCCCATCACCACTCCTCCCATCGTTCTGCCTCTTTTATTTTTGCTCTTTGCGTTTTGCACCTGCCATTTCTAACATGTTGGTAACCCTCCCCTTACCCTTTTTATCCCCTTTAATCTAGCTACGTCACCATCATTACTACTACATCCAAATGTGCCAAATTGTTCATAAGATCCCTAACCTTTCTTTCTATGCCTGCTATATTTCAGTAACGTATCCTCCGTTTTTCTCGTCTTTTATTTCTCGTTTGAGTCCCCGCTATCCATCAAATTGATTTAAGGTATCCTCGCGTATCACTCTACGTAACTTGCGTAACTTCTGTCGCTACTGTACTACCGCACCCTACTACATTAAATTCTTCCGTGCTTCTCTCTACCTATCCTGCCCTGTCTTTGCAACTGGGCTGCACTGGTCTCCTATCCCTTCTCCTCCCGAGAAACACACCAACATAACCTCTCAGGCCACACAGAACAATCTCAATCGCTCACAATATTATTCACCTCTTCACTTCTATTATTTTCAACACGCAATCTTTTAATCACTAACCCTTTTTTCACACTCTGACCATTAACTAACCTCAAATCTCACTGCAATTTACCAAGATTAGCACATTGTAAGAGGTCCTGATTCGATCCCGGGCTAGAGCAGATTTTTTCTCGTTTGTCAAAAAAATCGGAGACGTACCCTCATTTCTGAGTCTATAACTCATACATCTCCGTCTATTTCATTGAAGCACCATGCAAAGATTATTATATATTTCTATTTATTATCTCTATTTATTATCAGTTTCTCTTTAATATTTAACTTTCATAAAATTAGAATAAAATGACTCGATAAACTAATGTTAAATTTTGCAAATTGTACCTGTAATAAAATTTCTGTATCCATTTTAAATTACATACAAAATTTTCAATGCATAAATTAGTAACAATATCTACAAAAAGAAAAAAAAATACAATAAATAACATATTTGTTATTCACCTAATACTCATTTTGTTTTTTATCCTAATAATTAGAATATATTAAAAACAATCTGCGTACTTTACCCTCAGTCACAAAAAAAAAATATATTTTTATTTGTCCGCGATAAGTGCACTTATTTTTCAAATAAAAATTTAAAAAGCTAAATGTTTGTAAAAATCTAGTGTCATAATTCCAAGACCGATTTAATTTAATTTTTCGTGTTCTTTGCACTGCTGTCAACTATAAAGCAGACCATGCTTTTTCGCACGAGACAGTTAAAAAACACAAAATCATCTCAGTTTCGTGTAAAGTTCATTTGATAAGGTTAATTTCTGTTGCAGCGAATCTTTCACCCGAAATCGACGCAAACCTTATCTTCTGTTTTTTCTGTGGCGAAAATTGATATAATCGTTCCGTGGGACATAACAAAAAGTTTTAGGATCGGCTGCTAAAAAATGTTAATATTTCTTTGTTTAAAATATGGTATTTGCTAAAATAATAAAGAGAATCAACTTTTTCTTTTGGATTATTGTAAGAAGGTTTTCAACATTCGGAATTCATGAAGAAATTGAAAAAAGCTTGAAAATTCACTAAATGTTGATCACTTCTCTGAAAATATCCAAAAAATATACTTAATAAGTGGAAAACACTTCGAACCGGAAGTTATTCCCCTGAAGAATTCTACAGATAGATTATTAGACATTTGTTGATATTTTGAACCCTATTTTTTATCATTTTATAAGATATGAATTTTTTATAAAAATAGTTATTTTTCTTTCGGACTCTAAAGACCTAAAATATATGTAAGAAGTCACTTTTTAATGAACCTCGGGCGGTAATAAGTTAATGAAATTGATTTCCTTTGTTTTCTTTTCAAAATTTTTGAAACTATTGATAGAAATCACTAATATTTTTATCTTGTCAAGTTTACATAAAAAAGACACCCAACGCATAATATAAAAATTAAAAATAAAATAAAATTGAGTTTTTAAAAATAAAAAAAAATCGATGCTTCTAACGTTTTCGCAATTGAGGGTAAGTGCATTTTTACATGTACTTTAAAGAGTCTAAATAGAAACAAAAATATTTTAGGGAAAAAATTTCACTCTTTCAAAAATACTCAAGAAACTGTTCATAATATCTAGAAAATTTGGAACAATTTTTGTAAAAATCCTTAAGGGGAAATATTCTGTTAATTTTTAAGCTTTGTAAGATTTCTTTAGGGATTTGAAAGACTTAAAAACTTCTCTTAAGAATTACCAATTAAATAAATAAATTTTACAATATAAATCTATCAGAAATATATAAATTTTTTATTCAGACTTTCATCATAACATTTCTAGCCGCGAGGAAATGGATCGAAATGATGCATGATGCATTGATATTTCGGAATACTTTGGAATACTGAAAAATATCTGGAATATTAAGAATATCAAGAATCTCTAAGAGTAGAAAGGATTATTGACAAAATTTTTTAAAATTGTATTTAGGAAATATAGGTGTGTTACATTTTATATTTATGTTATAAATCAATTATAAATCGTTATAAATTTTTAAACATTTATCTAACATCTGAAAGAGACTTTCGGAACCTGTACAAATAACTAATTCAATTTTTTTTCGAATTTTCAGTTTTATCGACCTGGGATTTGTCCGAATTCACAAAAAAATACATTTTGTTTTCGAAAAAAAAGATATTTGCAGATGGCGCAAGTTTTATAAAAAATAAATACGTATTTTCCATCAGAAAAAAAGTTTTTTGTACATTTTAATCAGAATCGTCAATATTAGGTTATTCGCGTTTAAACTCAATATTTTTCTTTGATGTTCACATAGATTGTTCATTTAATTTATCATTATTTTAGCATTTTTTTTTTAATATGGTTAGAAAGTCTCGGTTTTTTCAAAAATTTTCCACTTTTTGTCCAATTTTTAGTAAGAGTCAAGCACTTCATAACTAGTGTTAACAAACATCATTTTTAAACAACTTATTATCATTGTTAATAATGTTCTCTTAGGGTGATGCTTAAAAAATGCAGCTTTTTTTAATATTCAACTTTTTGACCTATTATTAAATGTGGTGAGATAAATAATAATTAAATTAACAGAATTATTGTTTAAACCATTTGTCATTATTTTAAATAAAATTATTCTTGAAAAATGTTAAGAATTTGCAGTTTTGTCTGCAATAAACTACTTTTGCCATGTTTCACTTAGAGTTTGGTGATAGTTATTAAAATTTAACAAACACAATTGCTTAAACAAATTATTATTTAAAAAAAATATCTTTTTCTATAGTTATGCTAGATAGTTGCAATTTATTCCATTTTTTTTACTTTTCGTCAAATCCTCACTTACAAAGTGAAGTAATAATTAAAAAAAGTTAACAAGCATAAATGTTTAGACAGTTCATTATTCTTTATAAATATCTTTCCTCAGATAATGGCTAGAAAGTTGAGCTTTTTTCTAAATTGTATAAATTTTTGTCAATGTGTTTGCTCAGTG
The DNA here is from genome assembly GCA_032357855.1 of Amphibolips quercusostensackenii. Taxonomy (NCBI): domain Eukaryota; kingdom Metazoa; phylum Arthropoda; class Insecta; order Hymenoptera; family Cynipidae; genus Amphibolips; species Amphibolips quercusostensackenii. Next base: position 1,391 of record JAUELO010455804.1, on the reverse strand, counting down.
AGTAAATAATAAATGCAAGCTGGAAACAAATAGTAAATATTGATATTAATTAAACAGAAAGGCTCTCAGTAAGAACTTCAACGAATATTTACATTTATTATGATTCATATGAAAAATAAAATAAAAATGTGAAATATCTGTTTCATTTCAGAATAATATATATTCACAAACAAGAAACAGATTGTTAGAAATATGATATTCTATAATGTTTATTTATTATTTGTTCATATCTAAAAAGGCAAATAAAACTCAAACATTTTAGAATCTCTTCAACTTTCTTACAGTTATCTAAGAGAAGATAGTGATAAACAATAATAGTTTGTTTTTAACAATTATCTTTGCTGAACTCAATCAATTATAAAATCGCTTTAAGTGAAAGATAGAAAATAGCAAAAAATTTTAGAAGAAACGCACCTTGCTGCCAATAAGCGAAGTAAATATTATTAACGATAATAATTAATTGTTTCAACAATTACATTTTAATAACCTGAATTTATTTTAACTTTTCTCCAATTGAAAAGTGACAAGAAGTTAAAAACATCAGAATAACCGCAACTATCTAGTTTTAATATAAAAAATAGCTATAAACAATAATAATATGTTTAAACAATTATTTTTTTTAACTGAATTAAATATTAACTCACTTTAAGTGAGAAGTGGACAAAAAGTGCAAATTTTTTGAAAAACTATAGAAAGAACATTGCTAAGAACAATAACAAATTGTTAAAAAAATTATGTTAACATTCAATTATTAGTATAAAGTAGTATTTTATGTACTTGAAACAATTTGCATTTCAAAAACTAAAGAAATTGTATGCTTATGAAAAGCTAATAAACATACAAAATTACTTTTTATGATAAGAATCTTTAAAAAATGATTCAGAATAAAAAAATTGTGAAGATTAACTTCCTGTGTACAAAAATATATATCATAATCCAAAATTTTTCGTATGGTTCTTCCTTATGATTTATTTTTTGTGCATTTGAACCAGTTTTCGTGCGATATTCATAAACTATCTGTGACTTGAATCTCGAGTGCTTCCACTTTATTTGTATTTACATTAGTATAGTGCTCATTCAACGAGCACTTTGCTTCTTGTTAGCAAATGTATTTTCTTCCTCATAGAGGAAGCATTAGTGGTTTTATAAATGATAGACAAACTAAAGATTTCACTTTGACCAATATAATAAAAGAAACTTACAAAAAATGCAAAATCACAAAATAATACAAAAATTTTTTCAAATAGAATGACAACTCCGGCAAATCAAATTTTGTATTAGAAATAGAGCAGAACCTCGGCTGAGGATCCCCCGGTTTAGCAATTCTTCGAACTGCTGTTTCTTGGAGTTCCTCAACTCGCGGAATCAAGGAAAGTTTGTATATAATGCGT
>JAUELO010455803.1:0-34734 GCA_032357855.1 Amphibolips quercusostensackenii | reverse complement strand
TGCAGACACCCTTTTTTCTCCCTTTACATTTCTCAACACTTTATTTCTTCACATTTTTTCACTTTACATTTCTGTCCACAAACTACCCTGGTCCGTTGCCAACCGAACCTCGCTTCTCGCCTTAAACGAGTTTCCACCACACCAATACACGGAAAATTAATTGTAATTTTCTTAATTCACCCCACACAACCCTACTCACCTCCTTGGCTTTCACCCTTTTGCAAAACTCACACCTCTCACAAAAATTTCGTAAAATTGTCTCACCACCTACCTGTCCCTGAAAACGTTCTCAATTCCGCCACTAACATTTAAGTCTTTGCCAAGGTTATAATAAATCATTAAGAAAATATATTTTGCAATTTGATGATTTTTAAAATTCATTTTTGTTATTTAAAGAACCAGTATTCAAGTAAACAGTGACAAAATCCTATTTATAATATTCCTGCTAGTAAATTATTGGCCTCGTATTTATATTTATATTTCTTTTTTTCTGCAGTTGTTTTTTCCTAAGGATAATCTTCTCAGTTATATTTTTTTTTTTGTAATTTTTTGTTCAAATTTTTTTTTGATAGAAAAATTCAACCATTTCGTTAAAAATGTACTCTTTTGATTAAAATTAATATTATTGTATTTAAAAGTTTACTTAAATCTTTTCTCGGTGAAAATTTAATTATTTTTTTTAATAGTTGTCTTTTTAATTTCAAAATGCCTTTATTTTAGCAGTAACTGCATTTTTTAGATGAAAATTTAACTACTTGGTAAAAAATACAACAATTCTTTCATAAAGACATTCTGTCAGGTTGAAAATTCAACAGTTTTGCTAAAAAAATTTACTTTTAGTTGAAAATGTATCTGTTAGTGTTGAAAAGGTAGCTAAAAGCTTTTCCGGTTCAGAATTTAACTGCCTTATTCAAAATTCAAATATTTCTTACAAGACTTATTTGCCATTCAACATTAAAATTCTGGTGTTAAAAGTCACTCAAAATATTTTTTAAATGAAAATTTTAATCTTTTGTTAAAAAATCGTCTTTTTAGGTTGAAAATTCAAGTTTCTTCGCAAAAAATTGACTTCTTTTGGAAACTCATATTTTAATGTTCAAAATTCAAAACAAAATCTTTTTTGCATGAAAATTATGATACTTAAGCAATAAATTTGTCTTTTTGTTAAAAAAATGCATCTGTTCTTCTTTTTTCTTTTTATCTTTATTAAATAAAAATGCTACTGTTCGGTTTTAGGTTAACAATAATTTATCTGTTTTGGGTAAAGATAAACCTATTTTGTTAAGAATTAATTTTTTTTTACTAAAAATTCTTAATTTTGTTCCAACTAATTTTTTTTTGGTGTTCAAAAATTATTTTTTCTGATAAGAATTCTTTTTTTTATTTTTATTCTCAATTTACTATTTTTGAGTAGAAACTTTAACTAGCTGATAGAAAATTCTTTTTTTCTGGTTAGAAATTTGTCTGTTTATTTTATTCTTATTTTTTGGTAAAACTAATATATCTTTCTAGTTGAAAATTATTGTTCTTGGTCAAAGATTAATTTATTTTGTTGTAAATTCATCTTTTGTGATGGAAATTTTATCTCTTTGCGTTTGTCTAAAAAATCAAATTTGGGATTCTTTATTTTCTTTCGTGAGGTACTGGTTTTGCGCGATGATTTTCTAATCCAACGCTGTCACAAGTTCAATGAAGTTCTAAATAAACTGTAGAGACTTGTTTTCGTATCTTACAATTGTACATAATAAGGCCATGAATTTGAAAACCTTCAGTGAATACGATGCGGAAGAAACACACTTTCGGAAGACAAATAATAATAGAAGGACAAATTAGACAGCGCTTAGTGCAAGCTTCATTTGAATGATTAGAAGAATATTCAGTAGTTACACTCTTTTCACAATTCTTGGAAAGTAGGCTTTCTTTTTTCAAGACAATGCGAACATGGAATTTTGTTCTGTTTTTTAACTTAATGATGATTATTCCTGCTGGTGAGTACAATGATATCTATAATTTCAAGTGCATTATTTATTTCAGTAATGTATACATATTTGCTCTTTGAGACCGTTCACTTAAAAAAAATATCTTCTTTTTAAAACGCAGTACACCTTGAATCTTTTAATTGACGAAATTTTACTAATTACTAAATACATTCTTTTCCAATTTAATTGGAGAACAGTAACCTGCTAACGATTAGTAAATAAAAAATTACTAATTATTTAGCGCCTTCATGCCATATGGCTCTATGTCGCGCCTTGGCAGTGTACAGCGCAACGTGGCGTTTTATTTTATGGAATCATTCGATTAGTCAAAATATTAGAGATGTGCAAGATCAAGAACTTAGCTGCGCACTAAAATTATAATGCACTTTTGTCTGCGCAGTAGACTTTTAGGACATTCAGTGTAGCACATTAAAGCTATATTGCACTTTCGGTTGCGCAGTAGTCTCATGTAGCATACTTAGATGCGCACTATAATTATATCGCACTTCCGGATGCGGAGTAGGCTTGTAGGACAATAGCGGTTGCACATTAGAGCTATATCGCACTTTGGGCTGCGTAATATTCTCACGTGGCAAACTTAGGTGCGCCCTAAAACAATATTGGACAACCGGATGCGCAGTAGACTTTCAGGGCATTGGTGGTTAAGCCTTAGGCTTATATCGTACTTTTGGCTGCGCGGTGGTCTCGCGTAGCATACTTAAATGCGCAATAAAATAATATCGCACTTCCAGCTGCAGAGTAGACTTTTAGGGCATTGTTGGTTGATTGATATAGTTATATCACACTTTCGGCTGCGCAGTAGTTCTATGTATCATACTTAAATGCGCACTAAAATAGTATCGCACTTTTAGCTGCGCAGAAGGCTTTGTACGCATCGGTGATTGAGCACTAAAATGGCATATCACTTAACGCTGTGCAGTAAACTTACAAGGCATTAGTGGTTGCACACATAAGTTTTATTGCACTTTTGGCTGCGCATTAGTGTTTTGTTGCGTAATGAGATACACACTGTAATCAAATTGCACTAATAGCTTAACAGTAGACTTTTGGGTAATATGGAGTTGCGCAATGAAACTATATTGCACTTTCCGACTGCGCAGTACAGTTTTGTGGAAAACTTTGTCGTGCCCATGATCTCTAAAGAACTTTCGGCTGCGTAGTAGTCCTATCTAGCATATTTAGTTGCACACGAGAATAATGTTGCGCTTGCGGGTACGCAGCGGACTTCTAGCGCATTTTTAGTTGCGCTCTAGATTTATGTCGCTTTTCTGCCTGCCTAGGAGACTTACAGGAATAGTATTTGTGCTTCAGAGCTATATCGCACTTATGGCTGCAAATCAATCTCATGTATTATACTTGATTACACAGTATAATTATATTGCACTATCGGCTGCGCAATAGACATATATGGCATTATTGGTTGCGCATTTGAGCTATATCGCACTTTGAACTGCGCAGCAGTCTTGTGTCCTATTATGGATTCTGTAGTATCAGTGAATTTCATCAATCCCGCGAGTTTTATAAATTCCTTAAATACCGTAAATTCCATAAATTCCGTGGATTTAACGAATTTCACAATTTCCGATAATTCCATGAAATCTATGAATTCTGAAAATTGTAGGAATTCCGAAAATTCCGTGAATTCCGTGAATTAAGAAAATGTTTCAAATTTCGTAAATTCCTTGAATATTGCGTTTTTTTGTGAATTTCATGAATTTTGTTAAGCGTCAGCGCTACATTAACAGCCTAAGAAATGCAAATGTGAATAATTTTGTACATTCTGTGAATTTAACGAAATCCATTAAGTTCAGTTAATTTCGTGAATTCCATGAATGCCGTGAATTGCATGAAAATCTTGATTTTCGTGAATTGCGTGAATATCGCAAACTTAACGAATTTCGTGAATTTCGTAAATTTTGTGAATCTTGTTCATTTCGTCAATTCTATGAATTTAGCGAATTTCATGTATTTCGTAAATTCTGTCAATTCCGCGAATATAAAAAATTCCGGAAATTTTACAAGTTTCGTGAATCTTGTAGATTCTGTGAATTTGATAAATTCCGTGAAATCCATGAATTTAGTGAATTGAATGAATTACATGAATTTTGTGAATTCCGTGAATTCCGTATATTTCATAAATTCCAAGTATATATGGGTAACAGATCTGACCATACATTTGCACATCACTACGAAATTTTTGTTGTTATACAACAAATTTTGAATATCTGCAGTGGAAGTAACATGACAAACTTAGATAACGTTTAGTACGATTTTTAATGATCAATTTTAAAAAAGCTTGTGATATCTGCGAAAAATGACCTTGCAACAGGACAATTCCGTAGTAATTTATTAAGATAGGAAATTTTTTTAAAAATTAAACTTATAGTTACACATTAACTCTTTTTTGGTAGAAATTTTTATTTTCGTGCTCAAAACTAATTTTTTTTTTAGCAAAATTCAACCTTAATTGTAAAAATGTCATAATTTTGGTTTTGAAATTTATTTTTTTTTCATTTTTATTTGAAATTTGAGTCCTACTTTGTTGGAATAAGAAACATGAGGTCTTTTGCTTAGAATTAATTTTCTTATTTTTAAAATTGAAATACATGGTTAAAAAGCTAAGTTTTTCGTTAAAAATTTTATAATTTTTTTTTTGGAAAATAACCTATATTTTCAAAGTCTTTTCTGTCGACAATTTCGAAAGCTTGTTTTATTGTAAAAAGTTTCAGTGTGTCTGTTTTTGTAATCCGTTCTTCCTTGGTGAAAATCTATTTGTTTCACCTAAAAATTCAACTATTTTACTTGATAGTAGATGAAAAAAGTTTACTGCCGTGGTGTATACGATGCTTTGTGTAATATATGCCCTTTCCTCTTTCCTTTTTTTTCCGCTTTTCTTTTTCTCTTTCCTTCTTTCGTTTCTTTTCCCCTTTTCCTTTTCCACTTTCCCTCCACTTTTTTCCTCCTTTCTTTTTTTCTTTTTTTTCCGCTTCCCCCTTTTTCTGTCCCCTTTAATTTTCTTTTTCCTTTTCGTTTTTCGTGTCCCCTTTTTCTTTTTACCCTTTTTTGGTTTCCCTTTTCATTCTCTATTCCTCCTTCTTCCTTTAATATCTCCCCTTTCCCTATTCCTTTTTTTCAGTCCTTCTTTTTTCCCCTTTCCACTTCTTTTTTCTCTTTTTTTCTTTCTTCCTTTCTATTCCTTTTTTTTTCTTTTTCCTCTTTCGATTTCTCTTTTCCTTTCCTTTTTTTTTATTTTTCCCCTTTCTATTTTTCCCTTTACGCTTGCCTTGTCCTCTTTTATAGTTCTCTTTCCTTTTTTCTTTGTTTTTCTATTCTCTATTTTTCCTTTTTCCCTTTTCTTTTTCCCTTCCCTTGTTCCTTTTCTAAAATAGGTCCTTTTTACACTTTAATTTCTTTACTTGATATTTCCTGTCCTTCTTTTTACCTTTTTTTTCACCTTTCGTCTCCATTTTTCTCTTCCCCCTTCCATTTTCGATTTTTCTCTCTCCCTTCTCGCTCTTCTTTTCCTCCTTTTTCCCTCTCCTTGTCCTTTTTTAAATTTCTTTTTCCTTTTCTTTTTACTTTTTTTCTCTTTTCTTTTACCTTTCCTTAATCCTTTTGTTTTTTCCTTGACGTATTCCTTTGCCCCTTTCCTTTTCCACTGTCCGTTTCCTTTTTTTTATTCTCTCTTTCCCTTTCTTTTTACCTTTTTTTACGTTTTTGCTTTTTTCTGTTCTCCTTTCCTACTTCCCCTTTTCTTTTGCTTTCAAAATTTTTTTTGTTTCCTCTTCCTTCTCTTTCCTACTGAATTACTTCCTTTTTCTTGCTTTCGCTTTACGTGACGCTCGACGCAGTTAAATAAAGTTTATTTTACGTTACACTCGTCAAAGTGCAATAAAGTGTTATTTGTACTGCCGCTCCAAGGACAGATAAAGAGCTCTTTTTTTTGCCTTTTTCAGATGAAGATTAATGATTTTATAGAATGATCATTTTTTTCTAAAACATTAAATAATGTGACCGAAATTCTACTTTATAGAATTTAAAATCAATTTTTTAGTCTAAAAAGTTAAATATTACATTTTTGGTTGAAAATTGATCTTTTATTTATTATACTATTAAGTTAAAAACTTACGTATTTTTTTCAAAAAAAGAACTCAACTACCTAATCAAAGCTTTAATATTCAAAAATGTTTTGTTAAATCTCGTTTTTTTTTCGTAAAGAACTATGTTTTTTTAACTAAAAATTCATCTGTTTCAGTTAAAAATTTATATTTCTAGTTAAAGATTAGTCTTTTCGATTCAAGATTAAACCTTTTGTTGGAAAATTAAACACAAAATTGGAAAGATTTTTTGAACTGAAAAATTTTCAGATTAAATGTTTGGTTTAAAATTGGTCCTTTTTAGTTTAAAATTTAAATTTTGATGATAATGTATGTATTTTGTTAAAAGTTGAACGTTTTTTAAGAATATTTTTTTATTGATTTCAGAAATATCTGTCATATGGTCATATATTTCTAGCTAACAATCGACAGATATGAATATAGTGCTAAAATAACAATGATTCTGCAAGAGCTTATGATTTTAATTTTAAGTGATTTGGTGTTAATAATCGAAACAATATGCAGGGGTTTTATAGCCAGAGGGTCAATTTGCCTTTATCAAACTAATTGAATAAATTAATACAATAAATAATTGCTGACCTTTAATTTCTTCTTGCAGAAATGATGCTGAGATTATTTTCTAAAAAAAAGAAAGAGGCTACAGTTGTTAATCTAGAAGAGCTTTATCACCCACCTCCTCCTCCTATTATTAAAATTTATGGTGTTTCACATTATGAAAGTTTTTTGGAAATCGGTCGTGTTATGCATCTGGGGTCGGACGAAGTTTACGATGTTGTTACAGATGAGAATAAGGAGTACATCATTGGAGTACTTATGTGTAATAAGCCTAATTTGTGTCCTTTGGTGCGCTATAGAAGGAATCATCGAGTTCCCTATGAAACTAGATCAGAACCTGATCACTATGAAAAAGTGATAGTCAAAATTAATAACCTAATTGCCAGCGGGGTTACAGTGATACCGAGGGACGAAGGATCTACGAGGGTTCCATACTGGTCTTCTGTCAATCCTTTACGCATAGTTCAGGCCAGAATTATCTTCAATTAGGTGAAGTTTTTGAATGATCGAGACCAGTGTCTTACACATTTTCTTTTAAATCTTCTTCAATTGTTCACATAATTGTATATTTATTTATACATGAAATGATCTTATGAAATTGTGTTTCCAAATCTGGTCAGCGATGCAGATTTTCATATTGTACACAATGTGTAAACAAATACTCCAAATGTAAAATAAAGAATCAGTTCAGCATTGCAAAAAACCACAACTTTATACCATTAAACAAAGAATACATTATTAACAATAGCAATAAATTGTTTAATGAAAGCCTCTAGTAATAATAGAGAAGGAGATAGCTATGCAAAATAATAATTTACGAAACGTCGCGCAGTGATCAAATATCATATGAGCTGCCTATAACGCAAAAAAAAATTTTTTCTTTGTGCACATTTAGAAATACTAATAGGAGTATAAGTACCTCTAGCATCGTCCGAAATTGATAGCTAAGGAAAGGTACTTCTCTAAACCTGTTTCTTCCTTTCTCGTTCAGAGACGTGGCACGCATCGAAACTCGTTAACGTCGCAACTAGGGAAAACAGTTTTTCAAAAATGTATTGCTTTCGAACGGAGTGATCAATTCTGATTGAACAGCATACGTTGTTTTTGTGAACGTAATTATTCAAAAATAGTGAAACATTAATAGATATGACAAAGATTAAAGTTAAAATTAATCATTTATTGACTGCAGTTTTTCAATTAGTATATTAATTCACGTTATTGAAAATAGAGTTTGTAAACAAAACTTGATAGGTCGGGAGCCGTTTTCAATCTCTAATGAAAAATCAGACATTATTGTGAAACATATCTTAAAATTAGCTGCAGACAGATGCGGTTTGACCTTGAGACATTGTATCAGATAGAATGTACAGATGCGCTCTGAAACGCTCATTGTATATTTTAAGTTATTAATATCGTAACATTGTGAACTTATGTTATTCCACTTTTCCATTAGCTTCAACCTGATAGAATAAACAGACATCTGTTTGTTAAAGAAATGTATTTCTAAAAAAATAACAAAATCATTTTTGTTAAAAAAAAATTAAAATTCGTGATAAACCGCTGACATTTTGTATCTGTTATTTTGTTTTTTTGAAACCTAATATCAGATTCATGATCAGCCCTTACAAAAAAATATCTCAATAAAAAAGTGATAGGCCTGTTATTTTTTGCTTGTCATTTTTTCCTTCTAGTACTTTCGCGACCACAGAAAAACGATAAGGAAAACGACGAGAGAAATGACAGGAAAAACTATAGCAGTGAATGACGATAGATAATACCTTTACCAAGTCAAAATTTTTATAAGATCCATTCGGATTTTATACCATAATCCATGCTGTTCAATTCTGTCGGATTATCGAGCATTCATTGCTTTTGATTATTATGCAATTTTTCAAAGGGTAAGGAACACGATGCATTTCGTTCGAGATCGCTAAGTCATTATTTTCTTAAAAGCCCACGATTTCACGTCAAAGAGCACCTTATTCTCCACAAGAAATTTTGTCTTGATATAATATTAAAATTTATAGTAAATGCTTGAGATATCAACAAAAAACACAAAGCAGCTATCAGTGTTTCTTGCCTCTTGGAGCACCACAACAACTGAGACTTACCATGGAACGCCATTGCCTCTTCGTTCACAATCATGGTGCGCCATGGCGTTCGGCGGTTATAGTGTCAGTTATTGTGGTGTTTCAAAAGCCAAGAGTTCTTGGACGTGAAATCGGAGGCTTTTATCATAATGAAGACTAAGCGATCTCGAACTAAATGCATCCTGTTCCTTGTTTTTCATGAAATTGCATAATAATCAAAAGCAGTAAATACTTGAGAATACGACATAATGAATCAGTAGGATTATCATATAAAATCCAAGAGGATTTTATACAAATCTTTATTTTTTACAGGTATTATCTATCATCATTTTCAGCTGACATTTTCATTGTCATTTTCCCTGTTATTTTGTTTGTCGTGTTGCCTGTCGTTTTTCTGTGGTCGCAAAAAAACTACAGGGAAGAAATAACAGGCAAAAAATGACAGGCCTATCATTTTTTTCCTGACATATTCTTTCGTAAAAGAGTCCTTTTTTATGAAAGAATCCTAACTAGTAAGAATCCTCTACCCATTCCGTATCTGCGATTTTTTTTTTAGACCAATATCAGAATTATAATGAGCGACCCTAAAAACCCTAAAGTAAGAAAATTCATTCCAAAATTATGACATTAATGAATAATAAATGAAACATTTTCTTTAATGATAATTCTAATTTGTTTATTAGTTTGCGTTTGTGTTTTGAGTATTTAAAATCATTAAGATTCATATTTCACAACTTGAGAATTCATGAATGAATTTAAAATCAAAGTACATATCTTGATATTGCTTATCGCTGTTTTTGTCATAACCAAGGTTAGGATTAATAAGAACAATAACGCCATTAAATATAAATAAAATATTTTTCTCCAAATAACACCCCTATTAGTCTGTTTGATAGGGTCACGAAAAAACTCTATAGGTAAAAAAATTTGTTTTGCGTATTTTTGTCGCTAACTGTGTTTTTTGCGCAACATGCGAATTCCCAATGTAATTTTTTGTGATTAAAGCAGAAACTTTGCATCCTATAAAAAAGCGAGCATTTAAAAATTTGTGAATCCGTTTTGGACGCACAGCTTTTGTCTCATTATCTTTTTTCGTATCTTGCTTAGTTTGACCAAAAAATGATTTTTTTGATTTTCCATTATTTTTTGTGCTTTCCTAATTTGAATTTTTCATTTTACAAAAGAGTTTAAAAAGTTGTTATAATTATCTGGTGGGGTCTTTAAAAAGCAACGTTTTTCTTTGCTTAAATTTTTTTATATTGTGCGTTTCAAGAGAATGTGCTAGCGCATCATGCAGATTTTTTGTATTAATTTTTGCTTTCATCTCTGTTTTAATTTTTTTATCATTGTTGTTGTGTTAGTCTTGAACGACGATTTTTAGATTCAACGATGTTTTCTGTTTTATAAATTTCTAAATAGAGCGTGAAAACTTGTTTTCGTACCTCTAAACTGTACATAATAATGACATACATTTGAAGACCTTTAGCAATTACAATGCGGAAGGAAGCGAGTTTCGAAAGACAAATATTTCAGATGAGCGAATTAGACAGTGACTTGTGTAAGGTACTCTTAAACAAGTAGCAAAATCTTGATTAGTTACACTCTAATTAAAATTGTTAGAAGTTGGCTTTCTTTTTTTCAGAAAATGCAGACGGTGATTTTTTTTCTGTTTATCAACTTAATGATGTTTATTTCTGTTAGTAAGTAACATTTATTTGAATTAGACAACAATGAACCGTTCAAGATAAGTTGATTCTAACTTGCTAATTATTCAGCGCCTCCATTCCATATGGCTCCACGTGGCGCTTAGGCAGTGCGCAGCCCCACGTTGCGTTTAGTCTAATAAAATTATTTGATTAGTCGAAATATTAGATATGTGCCAGATCCGGAACTGAAACGATATTTTCGCTTTCGGATCCGGCAGTTGGCATAGCAGACCCCATCAAAAAAATACCGGATTGCGATGGATCGGAAATCATTATTGAAAACACTACCCGCACGTGGTCAAAATGCACTTCCGCCTGCGCTGTTCTTATGTGGCATACTTAGTTACGCACTAAAATCATATCGCACTTTTGGCTGCGCAGTAGACTTTTAGGGCTTTGGAGGTTTCACATTCAAGATATATTGCACTTGCAGCTGCGCAGTAGACTTTTTGCGCATCGATGGTTGCGCACCAGAGTTTCATCGCACTTATGGCTGCGCAGTAGTCCTATGTAGCATACTTGGTTGCACACTAAAATAATATCTGGCATTCAGTTACGTAGCGAACTTATAGCGCATCATAAGTTGATCACTTGTTTTATGTCGCACTTCCGGCTGCGTGATAGACTTATAAGGCATGATTAGTTGCGCATTGCAGCTATATCGCACCTTGCACTGCACTATTATAGCAGATTGACACAGAAAGGATACATAATTAGGTTGATAAATGAACTTTTTTTCTATCTTTCCGATTTAGCAAAACATTGCTATTATAATAAATCTTGTACGCATATTGTTAAAAGTATTACATGAATTTTTTTATAAGCTTAACATTAATTTTCTAAAATATATTCGGTCACTTAATTATTATCCGAAAGTATTCGGCTGAATAAGCATTGGTGATAAAATAAAAGCACTCAAAGATTCTTTATTACAGAAAACCAAGTTTACATATAGATTATAATAAAAATTTTAAACGTACCTTTTCTGTACCTATTAATGATAGTTTGTCTTTTAATGATAAAAGAATATTAAATGATTTTAACATTGAAATCGCATTAAGAATCAATCAACTAGATAAGTTTCTAAAATAAGGAAATGATTCTCCACTAATAATTTGTTACTTCGACTTAAAATTTTTTTTAAATTCAAAGAACTTTACATTTCTGACTTGTGAATACTACAACCCGTTCTTTTATCATAAAGAAAAACGGTCGCTCTGTCTCTCATTCAAAATCAAATTCAACTTTTTTGGTCAACAATTTTTAAAGTGCTTATCATTGCTCATTAATTGGACCTAACTAACTTTTGATATACAACTGTTACTTTTTTTTCTACATTAACAATGTAATTGTTTTTCGCAGTAACTCGAGAAAAAAGGTTTTTAAAAGTGTGATTTTTTCAACCCGACAGATTGGCTTTTTAAATTTTCTATACCTAAAAACTTATTTTTTTGACATTGGATTCTGGTTTCCTGATGAGAAGAGCATTTGATTTCAAAAACGTCAAAAAAATATTAATAAATGATCTTTTTAACACTATCAAGGAACTCTATTTATAACGAGTTATTTACTTAGACCTATACCATCTCACATTACTATTACCATGTTTTAATAAAAAAAATTATTGCTTATTCAAACATGAATAAATTGACAGTAGTTTCCATTTATTTTGGAATTTCCTTAAAATTTGTGGTTAATTAAAAAAAAATTCTGGCAAGATCTAGGTAAATTTCATAAATTCTCTAGTGAGTTTTAATTTATTTTTAAGAAATTTTTGATAAGTTTCTATTATTAAAAAGCTAGGTCAATTTTTTTGAGTTCTACACCACTGAAGAGGACTTTTAAGGTGTTTTCGAAATATAAGAAACTTAACGGTCGTAACAATTGAACAACTTAATTGGTTTGTCTGTTTTTTCTTAGTTTTTTTTGTTTTAATTTTAAATTTTATCCCTTCTTTGGTTTGTTTTTAATTTTGTGGTTGTCTTGTTTCTGCGTGACGTTTTTATAATTAAACGATATCTTTTTCTTTTACCACTTTCACAATACTGCGAAAGGACTCGTTGAAAATTTAACTGTTTTGCTAAAAATTGATATAGGCCACGGGGTCCTATAAATGGGAACCATTAGAAAGGAATTTTCCAACGTGACTCACTCGCTGGAATTTAGAAAAGGATTTACCTACAGTGAATCACTCACTTGAGTTTTAAAAAAAAACTCAAGTCGGGAAAACATTCTGGGACAAATTTCTTTCTAATGGCCCTTTAACGACCTCGCTCACTCATTGTCTAGGTCAAGTACTCTGGGCTGGAAGAAAGAGAGTCGTAAACTCTCAACTGGCGCGTCCGTTCTCTTGGGAAAAACCTAAGAACACGCGCCCGTCGCATGACTAACCACGCCCGGTTGTTCGCTATCCTACTCCAAACGCTCTCTCTCTCGGCTAGAGAAAACTGGCCAGTGGTGGCCAACGCGTAATATTTTAATGCGTATTTAAAAACGTAACTTCTTTTTCAAATTAAAAACATTATTTATTTTACCCAGTAGCAAAGAGTAAGAGTGAAAAATAGTTTTAAATAATAAGATTTATTCCATCTATTTTTCCTTAATTTTGATTGTAAGTGCGTTTTACTCTTTGTTTTAATCTACCTAGCTTTTCTTATATTATACTTTTATATTATGTTTTAATCTTATCTTTTAATTTAGCATGTACATTATGTTCCATTCTATGTTTTAATTTATCTTTTATATTACGTTTTAACTTTATCCTTTAAGTTATCTCTGACATTATGTTTAAATTTTATCTTTTAATTTAGCTTCAATTCTATCTTTTAATTTATCTTTTATATTATGTTTCAAAATTATCTTTTAATTTATCTTTTACGCTTTTGCTTGTATTAATCTCGTCCTGATTTAATCTTGTCTCTTTCCGTCCTCATTTTATTTTTGTGTGAAGTTGTATAATTTATATTTTTCTTTGTGATTAATTTTATCCTGAGGAGGGAATTCGTTAATATTATTTTCATTTAGAAATAGTTTATAAATGTGACAAAAACTTCGATTCAGCGCGCTTCCCTCTCCGAGAAGAGGAAGCACTTGAGGGGGCAGCAAAGCCCCTCCACCGCGAGCGTAGCGAGAGAGATCCACAGTGGGGAGCTCTCCATAAATACGGCGGGTTCTGACTTGAAGTCACGACTCTCGCTCTGCCTCTGCTGCTAGTTAGACCTAGTACAGAGCATCCTACTTTCTTTTGTAAAAGCCTGAGCTTAGAATAAACGCCTTTCTTCCCAAAACAACCGTTTGCTTTTTCTCCTTCTCGCTCTCCTTCTTACACCATTAAGGTAGGCCACCATCCAGGCCGAGACATCCAAACATGATCCAAACTCCAATCCTCCCAGTTCACGGTTTCACCGAGACTGGCCCATCCTTGAGTCACGGTTTCTCTGAGACCGGCTCCCTCCAACCTTCCCGGGTCACGGTTTTACCGAGACCGGCCCTTCCTTGAGTCACAGTTTCTCTGAGACCGGCTCATCTCTCAACCTTCCCGGGTCACGGTTTCCCCGAGACCGGCCTATCCTTTAGTCACGGTTTCTCTGAGACCGGCTCATCTCTCAACCTTCGCGGGTCACGGTTTCCCCGAGACCAGCCCACTCTCCAAAGTCCCGCTTCCTTCAGGCTCACGCATTTCCTGAACCCAGGATCCCGTTGCCTATGGACGGACTGCAGGCGTGGAGGTACCTCCTCTCATCTAAAGAAGCTGTCCGTATCCAGATACAAGAGCCCAGCAGCCGAAGAAAGGAGCAACGGTCAATGAAGACTCCGGACGAGGTCTTGAAACGGAACAACCGGACGCTGCTTGTCCGAGCACCTCTGCCTGTTCGTTCCACCTAAGGAGTCTGCAGGAGTCACAGTTTCCTCGAGACCGGCTCACTACAACGGGTCATGGTTCCCTTGGAACCAGCCTTCGCAACGAACCCGAGGCACCCAGCGGGGCACCGAGTCGGCACCCAGACGATTCACGGTTTCCTCGAGACTGGCTCTCTACAACGGGTCACAGTTCCCTTGGAACCAGCCCTCGCAACATACCAGAGGCACCCAGCGGAACGCCGAGTCAGCGCCTAGACGAGTCACGGTTTCCTTCGTACTGGCTCTCTCCAGCCACGAGTTCATTCCGGCCGGTGACACTACAGACACACGCTCTGACAAGCGACCTTTACCGAAGCGCACGCCCACCTTCTTCAACGAGTCGGAACAGTCCTTACCCGGCTTGTATCAAAATTTGTCATTTTTATTTGAACATCAATCTATTTTAGTAAAAATTTAATCTCTTTTAGATGCAAATGCAACTGTTTTTTAAAAAATTTATCTGTTCTCTTTAGAATTAAACTATTTCGTAGAAAATTCAGTTTTAGTTTGAAATGAATATTTTTGTGTTAAAAAGCCAGCTGAAACTTATTTTGGTTAAAAATTTAACTGCGTTATTAAAAATTCAAATCTTTTTTTTTTTGTAAAGATTTATTTGCCCTTTGAAATTAAAATTATAGTATTAAAAAGTCACTTGGAATCTTTTTTTATTGAAAATTCAACTGTTTTGTTAATACCTTGTTTTTTTGTGTTGAAAGTTCAAGTTTCTTTACAGAAAATTTACTTCTTTTAGAAACTTATATTTTAATGTTAAAAATGCAAATCTAAATCTTTTTTGGATAAAAATTATAATACTTTAAATATGAATTTGGCTTTTTTTAAAAAACTTATGTGTTTTTCTTTCTTCGTTTCATCTATTCTGAATAAAAATGCTACTGTTTGTTTGTAAATCAATTTTCGTCGCTTAAGGATTAAACTATTTTGTTTGAATATTTTGGGTAAACCACTCAGTCAAGAAATCATTTGGTCGTTGAGCAGAAAATAACAATACCTGTTAGAAATCAAAATCTGTATAAAATCCTTAAGGATTAAATTATATAATAATACTGCTTCATTTTGTCAGATCCTAGAGCATTCTAGCTTTTGATTATTATGCACTTTTATGGAGGGCAAGAAACACGATGCATTTATTTTGAGATTATATTTCCGTAGAAGCTCACGATTTCGCGTTAAAAAACAATTAATTCTCAACAAAAATGTTTGTTTTTATGTAAAATTAACATTTACAATGCATGCTCAAGATATCAATAAAAAACACAAAGCAGCCGTCGAGATCTCTTGGCTTTTGGAGCACCAGAACAACTAATACTCACCAACGAACGCCATTGCCTCTTCGTTCATAACCATGGTGCGCAATGGCATTTGGTGCTTGAAGTGTTAGTTGTTGTGGTGCTACAAGAGGCAAGAGATTTAGATAAATGCTTTGTGTTTCTTTGTCGATATCTTGAGCATTCATTTTGTGTAATGTAATTTTCAACACTACATTGAGAAAACTTTCTAGTAGAGGATTATTCAAGTGTTCTTTGGCGTGAAATCGTAAGCTTTTATGAAAATGAGGATTTAGCGATCTTAGATGAAATGCATCGTGTTCCTTGCCCTCTATGCAATTGCACGATAATCAAAAGCAATGAATGCTCGAAGATCCGACAGAATGAAACAGTATGGATTATGATAAAAAATTAGAAAAAAATTATTTTCCCTGTCGTTTTCCCCATAGTTTTTTTGTCGTTTTGCCTCTTGATTTTCTGTGGTCGCAAAAGAACTACTGAGAAAGTGAGGAAATTCATCGCAGAATGATGACATAAATGAATAATGGACAGCTTTTTGACTTTCAAACACTGTGCGTCGGTAAGGTTTGTAGTTTTGCACGCGATTGAACCTCGAAACACCTTCTCTTATTACAATAATAATTTGTCAATAAGTTTGCGTCAATGTTTTAATTATTTGCAAGTATTTAAATGCATATTTAACAACTTGAAAATTCAAAAATGAATTTAAAATCAAAGTAACCATCTTGATCTTGCTTATCACTATTTTCATCATAACCAGGGTTAGGATTAGTAAGAAAAATATTCTGCTTGAATGCAAAATAGCTTCTTAAAAAAATGTTTTGAAGCAAATTGGTTTAATTTTTTGACTGTCACTCATATAACTTACGTTTAGCTTTTTTTGATTTTACTTTTAATATTTAACATGTCACTGTTTGTGTTGTTAAATTCGTATTGCATGGCGCAGCTAATTTTGAGTGGTCTCTAAAATAAGATGTGAATTGTAAAATCCTAAATCATATGCAGTCGACCCGGCAATGAGTCTTATAATTTTTTTTTGAAACCTTTGAGAAAGATTTTTTGAAATTAAGAATTAACAGAATAAAGCAAATGTGCTGAAATTATATAAAAATAATTTCACTGAAAAATGAGGTACTTGTGTTTCACCAGTCTTCTAATTTGTCCTTTCATTAGAAAGAAATCTTCTGTGTTTCATGTGGTTTGAACTATGTTGACGAGCAGAATGTTATTCTAACATTTTTTGTACTTTTTTTTATTTCTAAGAAAAATGCTAAAATTAGATTTTATGAAAAAAGAATTCTCGTAGAGACAAGACATCTTCAGTTCGCGTTAAGCTCACATAATATCTTTTTCATAGAAGAAAACATTTTAAAAATTCAGCAAAAATTACAGGTCGTCTTCTATTGTTAAATTTTAACATAAAATTAATACCTTCTCATTGTGAAAATGCAATAATTTATTAATATTTGTGCGATGCAAACTTCAACATTTCGATAAAAGATAAAATGTTGTGTGATTATTTTGAAGGGCTTGTGAAACATAAAGTTTTTGATTTCTGACTTTTTTCTCAAAATATTAATTTTGATTTTTTGGGGATTTTGAAAATGCTAGAATTCTAGTAGTTTTTTTTTAACAAAAAATTGTTAAAAAATTTTTGTTTAATGCGTATTTTTGGCGCTGACTGTGATGTTTTGCGCAGAAGGCAGATTTTTAATGTAAATCCTATCAATTGTGTGAATATTGTGCAATCCATAAATTACACAAAATTTGTTGATTCCATGATTTTTGTAAATTCCATGAATTCCCTGAGTTCCATGAATTTTATAAATGCCATAATCTCTTCACGAATTCCGCATGTTCTGAAAATTTCATGAATATTGCAAGTTCCATAAAATACGAGAATTCGGGAATCCCATAAACTTTGCGAATTTAACAAATTCCTTGTTATTCATGAATTCCTTTATTTCCGCGAAATGTGTTACATCCGTGAATTTAATGTATTTCAGGAATCCTATAAATTCCATGAATTGCGTAAATTTCATGAATATTTTGATAAAACAAGTGCCTTGAATTTGATGAATTTAATAAATTCTGTGAATTTCATGACTTTCGTGAATTCTGCGGATTTCAATAATAAAGTCAATACCTTGAATGCCGCGAATTTTTAAAATTTACTAAATTTTGGTAGTTCCGTCAATTTCTTAAATGATGTGGATTTTGTGAATTCTACGAATTTTGTGAATTCTATGAATCCCGTGAATTCCATGAATGCCGTAAATTCCCTGAATTTTATGAATTTAATGAATTTCATGAATTTCACGAATTCCATGAATTTCGTGAATCCTATAAGTCCGTGAATTCCATAAATTCTGTCAATTCCTTGGATTCTGTGAATTCAATAAATTCCGTAAATTCTATGAATTATGTAAATTCCCTAAATTCTATTAATTGAACAAAATCTGTGAATATGACCAATTCCATGAATTGAACGAATTTTGTGAATTCGAATAACTCCGTGAATTCAAAGAATTCCGCAAACTCAACAATATTCTGAGTTGCATGAATCCCATCAACTCCATAAATTCAAAGCATTCCGTGAATTGACCGAATTTAGGAAATTCACCGAACTCCGTAAATTCCATTAATTTAGTAAATTTAGAAAATTTCGTGAATTTCATGAATTCCATAAATTCTATAAATTCCGTGAATTGGCAAAATTCCGTGAATTCTAGGAATCCCGTAAATTTCATGAATCCCGTGAATTCTATTAATTCCGTGATTTTAACGAATTCCGTGAAATTAGCAAATTTAGCGAATTCCGTACATTTAACGCATCCCGTCATTATTATTTATCGAGTGGCAGGAGTTTTACATTTCATTGAAAGACAATGCTTATTTGTAACCAACAGAATACTTTTGCAAGAAAATGAATGTGGAAAATCTTTAATTTTAAGGCGATAACAAAATTCAAATTTTCTATGTTGGGCTATTAATCTTTATGGATCTGGCTTGCATTATTCTACTTTATAGTAGTGATTTTTAGAATCAGCTAGTTTAGATACTGACTTCTGCAATATTTACAATTTTTCAGTACCAAAATAAAGGGTTCCAAAAAATGTTCAAATTTTAAAAAAATACATGAGTTTTCTACAAATGTTAAATTTTCAAATAATAAGGATCAATTGTAAACTTAGTGTTTAAATAGATAACTTTTAGTTTCAAAATTGTTTCTCGAAAAAAAATGAAAACAAATTTTAACCAAAATAGTATAATGCTGAACCAAACATATGAATTTTGAACTGAAGCCAATATTCCTCAAACAAAAAAAAAATAATTTTTCTGGAAAGGAGTTCAAGTTTTCAACAAGTGGTTCAATCATAAAGCAGAAAGATAACCTTTTAACTAAAAATATAAATTTTTGACTAAGACAGATAAATTTTCAGTTAGTAAAAAATAATTTTTCACAAAAAGAAACTAGTGACCAGAAGTGATATTTAACTTTTTAGATGAAAAAATTAATTTTCAACTTATACTGCGACGAGCCGCACTTCAAGTAATTTCAAGGAAAACGCAGTGAGCCAGTCAGAAAGAGAAGGAAGAAAAAAGGGAAAAAGAGAAGAGTTTGAGGAAAGAGGAAAAGAGGTCTAGGAGACAAGGCCAACGAAAAGCAAAGAGAAAAAAAAGGGTCATTAAAAGGAAGGAAGAAGAAAAGAAAAAGAAAATAATGTAAGGAAAATTGGCAGTGGAGAGAGGAAGATAGGAAGAGGAAGGAGAAATAGAAAGGAAGGGAAAAAGAATCCGGGAAAGGGAAAAGAAAAACATGTTCAAAGAAAAAAAGGAAAGTGAGAAAGGAAACGGAAAAGAAAAAAGGGATAGGGTGGGAAAAAGGAAAAGGCAAGGTGGAAAAGGAAGGGAAAGATAAGGGTAAAAAGTAATAGAGAAAAGAAAAATTAAAGGTTAAAAAGCAAAGGAGAAGGGAAAATAAAACGGGGCAAGTAAATAGTTCAAGAAAAGGGAAAAGAGGAAAATAAGAACAAGAAAAATAAAAGAGGGAAAGCTAAAGCGGAAAACCAATCAATCCACAAAAATTTCGTAGTGATGTGCGAAATCCGGACCCGAAACTTTTGTTTCCGGATCTTTCACAGACTGGACCGACAATTCCAGGTCTCGGTTTTTATACTACAGGGACCCAAAATGTTTCGGCTTGTGTTTCAATTGATCCGGCACGCAATTTCCGGGTAAGTTTCCTCATGTCAAGTTTGATCCGATTCAGGCAATTTACAAAATTTATTGAAATCTTGCAAATCAGTGAATACATAGAAGTCACGGAATTCATGGAGTTCACGAAATTTAGTGTATTCACGAAA
Source organism: Amphibolips quercusostensackenii (assembly GCA_032357855.1). NCBI lineage: Eukaryota > Metazoa > Arthropoda > Insecta > Hymenoptera > Cynipidae > Amphibolips > Amphibolips quercusostensackenii. Next base: position 14,691 of record JAUELO010455803.1, on the reverse strand, counting down.
TGCAAGGAATCACGCACTTCTGGAAATTCATAGGATTTACGCAATTTATGTTATTTACGAAATTAAGGAACTTTACGGAATCTACGGAATTCACGGAATTCATTCAATTCATGCAAATCAGAAAAAACATGGGATTCGCGGAATTCATGGAATTAACGGAATTTGGTGAATTCACGAAATTCAAAGAATTCATGCAAGTTAGGAAATTTATAGGATTCACATGATTGATAGAATTCACTGAATTCATGAAGTTTACAGAATTTAGGAAATTAATGCACATCATATATTTCATAGCATTCACGAGATTTATGGAATTTACGAAATTCATTGATTTTATGCAAACCAAGAAGTTTATGGAATTCACGGAATTTGGTGGATTTACGAAATTCACGCAAATCGTGGAATTCATGGATTTTATGGAATTTGCTGAATTTACAGAAATTGTTGAATTCACGGAATTTATAGAATTCACGCAAGCCATGGAATTTATAGTATTTACGGAATTCATGACATTTACGGAATTCAATAAATTCATGAATTCAATGGAATTCGTTATATTCACGAAATTCGTTAAATTCCTGGAATTAATTAAATTCACGAAATCAATAAAAAATTTACGGAATTAGTTAAATTTACGGAATTAATAGAATTCGTTGAATTCATGGAATTTGCTAAATACACGGAATTCGCTGAATACATGAAATTCGACAAATTTACGTAATTCGCTTAATTCACAGAATTCGCTCAATTGACAGAATTCGTTGGATTCACAGAATTTGTTGAATTCACGAAATTCGTTGTATTCCCCTTGCGTTTTCCTTCTTTCCTTTTCCTTCTCTTTATCTTTTTTATATTTTCTGTTTTCGTTTCCCCCTGCTTATCTTCCCCTTTTACTGACCATTTTATTTTCTCCTTTTTCCCTCCGTTTCCCTTTCCCTGCCCTTTTTCTTTTGCCTTCCCTCTCCTTTTCCCTAGTTTCCTTTTCCTTTATCTCGTTTACATTTTTTCTCTTTTCCATTTCTTCTTAACTTTTCATGTTTTGCTTTCTCTTCTTCGTATTCCTCTTTTTTCTCTTCCGCTATCCTCTTTTCTTTTTTAATTTTCCCCCTTAATTTTCCCCTTTTTATTTTTCTTCACCTCTTTTCTTTAATCCTTTTTCCCCCTTTTTATTTTTTCAATTTTTTTATCCCTTTCCCCCTTTTCTCATCTCTTCTTTCCTTTTTTCCCTTTTTCCCTATTCTTTTTTCTATTTTTTCTTTCTTTTTCATTTTTTCCTTTCTTTTTTCTCTTCCCCTTTTTCTTTTCACTTACTCCTTCTTTTTCCCCTTCTTTCTTCTCCCCTTTCCTTTTTCGCTCTCCTTGTTTCTTTTTTCAAATAGGTTATTTTTGCCTTTCCTTTTTCACTTTCCTTTCCTTTTTTCTTTTTCCCTTTCTTCTTTCGTTTGCCGCTCTAGTTTTCCTCTTTTATTTACCAGTTTTTATTTTCAAATTTCTTTTTTTTTTGAACCATTTCCTTGTCTCCTTTTATTATCTCTTTTCCTTTTCTTTTTATCCTTTGATTTTTATTTTCTCCATTTTTTTCCTCCTTTTTTTTCTTTTTTTGCCAAGTTCCCTTTCCCTTTTTTCCTTACCCTATATCTTTCCCCTTTGCCCTTGTCCCTTTTTCCCTTTTCTTCTTTTCCCTTCACGTTTTTCCTTCTCCCTTTCTTAGTTTTTCCCCTTTTTCTTTTCTGCACCCCCTTCCTCTTCCTATCTTCCGCTCTCCCCTTCTATTTTTCCTTACATTTTTTCCTTTTTCTTTTCCCTTTTCCGCTTTTCCTGACACTTTTTCTCTTTGCTTTTGGTAAGCCTTGTCCCCTTAAACTCTTTTCCTTTTTCCTTTGCTTTTTCATTCTCTTTCTGACTTACTCCTTTTTCCTTGATATTACTTCACGTGCCTCTTAAAGCAGTACAATAAAGTTTACTTTACGTACCGCTCGTCTCGGGATAAGTTTGAAATTAATTTTTCCATCTAAAGAGTAAAATGTTACATTTCCAGTTGAAAATTAATCTTTTTTTATTAAAAGATGTAGTTGAAATGTTATGTATCTACTGCAGAAGAATTTGAATACCTAATTAAAGCTTCAATGTTTAAAAATATTTGGTTAAATCTGGTGTATTTTTGAAAAAGAATATTTTCTGATAACTGAAATACATCTGTTTGAGTTAAAAATTCATATTTTCAGTTTAAAGGTTATCTTTTTGCTTCAAGATTAAACTAATTGTTGGAAAATTGAACTCCTATTCATTAAAATTATTTTATGTTTGTTTTAGGAATATTGGCGTTAGTTGAAAATTCATATGTTTGGTTAAATATTAAAATATTTTGTTAAAATTTTTTTTTTATTTCTTACTGAAAAACAATTTTTTTAAGTATACAATTATCTATCAAAATTTTTTGTTTAAAATAATTCCTTTTTATTTAAAAATTTAACATTTGTAAAAAATTCATGTATTTTATTGAAATTTGAACATTTTTAAAACCTTTGTTATTGCTACTAGAAAATTGTAAATATTGCAGAAGAAGATACCATAACTAGCTGATTCTAGAGAAACACTGCTATAACGTAAAATAATGAAAGTCCAGAGCCATTAACATTAATAGCTCAATATAGGAAATTTTAAATTTTGCTTTCACCTTAAAATTGAAAAAATTTTCCAAATTTTTCTTCTTGCAGAAGTATTATGCTGGTTATGACTAGGCATTGACTTTTAATCAAAAGTAAAACAGCTCTTACTTGGCAAATATTATTGACGTTGAGCGAGCGAAAGCCTACTATTTTGATTTGAGGTGATTTTAAGTCAATAATCAGAAGAACATGCAAGGGTTTTATATACATAGGCTTAGTCTGAAGTTATTACACTAATTTAGTCAATTAATACCATAAATAATTCCTGACTTTTAATTTCTTTTTGCAGAGGCTACAGTTGTTTATCTAGAAGACCTTTATCCGCCAGCTTCTACGTCTATTATTGAGCTGTATGGTGTTTCACATTACGAAAGTTTTCTTAACTTAGGTCGTGTAATGAATCTCGCAAACGGCAAAGTTTATAATGTCGTAAGAGATGAAAGCCGAGAGTACATCATTGGAATACTCATGTGGAATATGCTTGAATTGTGTCCTTAAGTGCGCAATAAAAGAAATTATGTTGTTCCCTATGAAACTAGAGATGAAACTGGTCACTATGACAGAGTCAAAGTGAAGGTAAATGGCCGAACTGCCAGCGTAGCTACAGAGATACCAAGAGAGGGAGGATCTACAAATATTCCATACTCGTAGCCTGTCAGTTCATCAAGCGTGATTCAAGCTAGGATTCACTATGATCATTGGGTCACGTTTTTTAGTAACTAAAGTTAGTGTTTTACATATTTTTGTCAGAATCTTCTCAAATTATTAATTCATTAATTCATGAAAGGTTTCTAAGGAGCTGTGTTCCCATACCTGTAAAGCAATGCAAATCTTCTGTTAGATATTACTTGTTCATTCCATAAGTACACATTGTGTTAACAAATATTCTGTGTAAACTTTTCAGAGTAAAAATGAATAATCTCCTGTCTCAATTTTCTCATATTGTGGTCGAACACTCGATAAGTTGCGGCATTGCTTGAATCTCATTTTCAGTGTCTGTTTTCGGTTTGACTACACATTTATTAGTATCAATAATTTTCTGGACCATCAATTTTGTGATTCTGAATTTTTAAGTGATATATTTTATTCCGTGAGAAAAATTACTTCTAAATGTTACCGAAAGATCACGCAGATACATTCGACTAACGGTTGTCGCGTTTTTCTTCGAAAATGTTAAGGCAAGCATTACACACCGTTTTTTGTGCATTCTTTTTGGCGTAACAAGGCAAAGCAGCTACCTTGTTGGCCAAAAAGGCAATCAGCCTAGCTATCATCTGTAAGCAGTTTTTTGAATCGCACTAATATTTTTGGAAAATCGTGTATAAAATTAAACGCTTGTTTGACAATTCCAAAAAATTTTTGAACAAGAACACCTTTAAGAACACCTTCTATGGCATCTTGAACAACTGAGCTCAGTGTGTAAGGTCGACAGTAAATGTACACTGGTGTTAGTTCATCTTCGCGTATAAGCTTCCAAAGATCAGAAGTATCTCTGGCTCTATTTGCAGCTTTATCCAAACATTGTCCATCTGAAGTTTTATCTGCAATGATCGCAAATAACACTGAACTCTTGATTTTTGTCAATAATCTTAAAGGAACTTGCCGGGACATCGCTTACGAAATTTCATCTACAACATGATGAACCTATTGGTTTTTTTCTGCAAACCTGCAGGAGTGACTACTTCTGTAATTCTAGAATATCTGGAATACGCCAAATTAGGGCACGTTTTCAATTCCTAATAAAAAATTACACATTAACGTAAAACATATCGAAAAATTAGTTGCGGACAGATGCGGTTGGGCCTCGAGACATTATTTCTGATAAAATGTACGGATGCGCTCTAAAACGCTTATTGTATTTAATACTTTATTTATAACGTAACATCGTGAACTTTTGCTATTTCACTTTTGCTTTAGCTTTAACTTAATAGAATAAACAGACATCTGTTCGTTAAAGGATCGTATTGTTCAAGTGACAACAAAATTGTTTTTGTTATGCAAAAATCAAAATTGATGAGAAATTGCTGCTATTTCGTATCCGTCATTTTGTTTTCTTGAAACCCAATATCAGATTCGTAATCAAACCTTACGAAAAAATATTTAAAGAAAAAAATAATAGGCCTGTTATTTTTTGCCTGTAATTTTTTTCTGTGGTTTTATTACGACTACAGGAAAACGAAACGGAAACCACCAGGGAAAATGACAGGAAAAACTACAGCAGGAAATAGCGATAGATAATACTTTCAAAAAGTCAAAATTTGTATAAGATCCTTTCGGATTTTACACGATAATCCATTCTGTCTCATTCTGTCGGATCATTGAGCATTCATTGCTTTGGATTATTATTCAATTTTGTTAAGGGCAAGGAACACGATGTATTTGGTTCGAGATTGATAAGTCCTTATTTTTATTGAAGCCTACGTATTTACGTTAAGAACCCTTAATTCATTCTCCACTAGAAAGTTTGTCTGAATGTCATGTTAACATTCACAATGAATGCTCGAGATATCAACAAAGAAACGCAAAGCAGCCATCAAGATCTCTTAGCTCTTGGAGCACTGCAACAACTGAGACTTACTATCAAACGCTTTTGCCTCTTCTTGCACACACAGTAAAACACTAAGCTGAAATTTGGTTGCACCTAATATCAAGATGGTGTTTCATCTCGCTCGGAGTTGGGGTACGAAAATATTGACAATTGTTTTGGCCACAAACAATTGACAGCAGGTGACCTTTTGTACCCCAAGTCTGGGGGAAACGATACCTTATGTAAGTGGTACCATTTACACTACCAAAACTAATTTTTGTTGCAGGTAAATGGTACCCTGAAATTGGTATTAGATTCACACTTTGTTTTTTCTGTGGAATCATGGTGCGCAATGGCTTTAGGTGGTTATAGTCTCAGTTGTTCTGGTGCTGCAAGAGCCAAGAGATCTTGATAGCTGCTTTGTGTTTCTTTTTTGATATCTCGAGCATTCATTTCGAGTTATGTGATTTTCAACATTACATTAAAACAAACTTTCTGGTTGAGAATTATTTAAATGTTTTTTGATATGAAATCGTTGGATATTATGAAAATTAGGAATTAGACGTCTCAAATGAAATGTATCGTTTTCCTTGCCCTGCACGAAATTGCATGATAATCAAAAGCAATAAATGCTCGAGAATCCGGCAAAATAAAACATTATGGATTATGATATAAAGTCCGAAAGCATTTTATACAATTCTTCATTTTTCACAGGTATGATCTATCGCCATTTCCGGCTGTCGTTTTTTCTGTCATTTACCTTTCGTTTCATCTGTCGCTTTCCTGTCGTATTGCCTGTCGTTTCCCTGTGATCGCGAAAGAAATACAGGGCAAGAATGACCGGGAAATAATGACAGGTCTATCATTTGTTTCCTCACATATTTTTTTGTAAGAGAGTAGTATTAAAAACCTCTATGTGATTCTTTTTTTCATAAAAAAATCGTAACTCGTAGAAATCCCCTCCCCGTTTTGTATCTGCCTTTTTTAAAAACCAATATCGGATTTATAATCAGCGACCCCAAAAACACTGAAGTGAGAAAATTTATTGCAAAATTATGACATTAATGAATTATGGTCAGCTTTTCGATTTCTGCCCACTGTTCTTTGGCGAGTTTCGTAGCTTTGCACACGATTAAAACCTGAAACATTCCATCTAATTATAATAATAATTTGTTCGTGAGTTTGCGTTTATATTTTAAATATTTGCAAGCATTTAAATGTATATTTCGCAACTAAAAAATTAAATAACATTTTAAAATCGAAGTGCCCATCTTGATCTTGCTTATCGATATTTTTATTATAACCAGGGTTGAGATTAATGAAAACAATATTTTGCTTAAACACGAAATAACTTTATAAAAATGTTTAGAAGCAAAACGATTTGATTTTTTGATTGTCACCCGCATAATTTTACGTTTAACATTTTCTGATTTTACTTTCAATTTTTCACATGTCAATTAAAAATTAACACAATAAAGTTAATTTTCTAAAAGTATATAAAAATAATTTTGCCGAAAAATCAAATACTCATGTTTTACCATTTTCTTTAATTTTCCCTTTCATGAGGAAGAAATCTCCTGCGTTTCATATGGTTTAAATCATTTTGACGAGCCAGCTTTTATCCCACCATTTTTTGTAACTTTCGTAATTTCCGAAAAAAAATGATAAAATCAGATTTTATGAACAAAAATTATCGTGTCCACAAAACCTCTTTAGTTTATGTTAAGCTCACAGAATGACATTTTTATAAAAGAAAACATTTATGGAAAATCGACAAAAATGAAGGTCGTCTTCTATAGTTGAATTTTCACATAAAACTAATACTTTGTCATTATGAGAATCTAATAATTTATTATACTTTGTGCGATAAAAATTTAAACTTTTTAATGAAACACAAAAAGTTGTGTAATTATTTTGTAAGGCTTTTGGAAGGTAAAGTTTCTGTATTTTACTTTTTTTTACGTCTTACTTTTTTTCTTGAAATATTAATTTTGATTTTTGTTTGGATTTTGTTAATGCTATAACTCTATTAGTTTTTTTTTAACCAAGAAATTTCGTGAGGATAAATTTGTTGAATTTTGCAGTAATACGAATAAGCGTCTATAGAATTTATCAATTTGAAAAAAATTGTTTTAAAGTTTTGCTTAATGCTCTAACCCAAGCACCCCAATTAGTCTGCTCTAAAACAAAAACGTTGCATCATATCGAAAAGCGATTTTCGAAAAATTTGTGAATCCTTTTTGGACGCACAGCTTTTGTATTTTTATATTTTTTCGTATTTTGCTTAGTTTTCCAAAAAAATGAAATTTTTGATTTTTCATTATTTTTGTGCGATAAAAACCTAAATTATCGATTTTCAGAAAAAGTTCAAGAATCTCTGTTTTGATTTTTTAAATTTTGTTATTGTGTTAGTGCTGAACCACGGTTTTCTGACTTAATGCTGTTTCCAGTTTGGTAAATTTCAAAACATAGCGTGAAAACTTGTTTTCTCACCTGTAAACTGTACATAATAATGATATGCATTTGAAGACCTTTAGCGACTACAATGCGGAAGAAAGAGAGTTTCGAAAGGCAAATATTTCAGATAGGCCCATTAGACAGTGGCTAGTGTAAGGTACTCTTGAACGCGTAGGAGAATCTTGATTAGTTACACTATAATTAAAATACTTGATTATTTGGCTTCTTTTTTCAAAAGAATGCAGACAGTGATTTTTATTTGTTTTTTATTTTAATGATATTCAGGCATGTTGGTAAGTACCGTTTAATTGAATTAGACAACAATGAGCTGTTCAGGATGAGTTAATACTAAATTGCTAGTTATTAAGCGCCTCCATTCTATATGGCTCCACGTGGCGCTAAGGTAGTGCACATTCCCACGTTGAGTTTGTTTTAATCAAATCATTCGATTATTTGATATATTAGAGATCTGCCAGATCCGGAACTGGTCCGAAATTTTTATTTTCGGATACGGCAGTTTGCGTAGCAGACCGCATGCGAAAAATACCGGATCAGGGCGGATCGGAAATCACAATTAATAACACTACCCGAACGTGGTCAAACTGCACATCTGGCTGCGCTGTTTTTATGTGGCATACTTAGTTGCGCACTGAAATCATATCGCACTTCCGGCTAAGCAGTCGACTTTTAGAGCTTTGAAGGTTGCTCATTCAAGCTATATCAACTTGCGGTGTCGCAATAGTCTAATCTATCATACTTAGTTGCGCACTAAAATAATATCGCAATTTCGGCTGCGCAGTAGACATTGTGCGCATCGATGGCTGCGCATTAGAATAACAGCGCTTATGGCTGCGCAGTAGTCCTATGTAGCATACTTAGTTGCAAACCAGAATAATAATAAGCTTTTAGCTGCGCAGCGGACTTTTAGCGCATCGTAGTTGCGCACTAAATTTATATCGCACTTCTGTCTGCACAATAGACTTATAGAGCATTATTATTTGCGAATTACAGCTATATCGCACTTTTAACTGCGTAGCAGTCATGTGCTTCATTATGGATTTCGTGAATTAGGTGAATTTGATCAATCCGGCGAATTCCATGAATTTCTTGAATTCCGTGAATCCTATAAATCCCGTGAATTCTATAAATTCCATGAATTTAACAAATTCCGTGAATTCAACGAGCTCTGAGAATTCAACGAATTCGATAAATTTTGTAAAGTCCATGAATTCTATGAACTCTTCAAATTCCATGAATTCCGCAAATTCATTAAATTTCGCAAATTTAATAAATTCCCTAAATCCGTGAATTGGGTTATCCCGTGAATGCCGTAAGTTTTACGAATTTTGTGATTTTTGCAAATTCGATGATTTTTGTTAATTTCGTTAATTGTGTGAATTCTATGAATTCTATTTATTATGTAAGTACCGTAAATTCCATGAATTTTGCCAATTCCATTAATTATGTAGATTCCGTGAATTTCATGTATTCTGCAGATTCCGAAAATTTCACAAATTCCATGAATTTTGTGAATTGCATAAATTTAATCAATTACGTTTATTTCTCAAAATACGCGAATTTGAGAAATTCAAGGTATTCTGTAAGTTCAAATACGTAAATTTAATGAATTCCGTGAACTCGACGACTTCCCCAAATTGAACGGATTCCGTGAATTTAACGAATTTTGTATATTTAAGGAATTGCGTGGTTTTAAGAAATTACGTAAATTTCATGAATTTTATCAATTCCGTAAATTTCGTGAACTCCATGCATTTCGTAAAATCTATGTATTTTGTAAATCTTGTAAATTGCGTAAATATTTTTCAATCCCTGAATTTCACGAATTTTGTGGATTCCATGATTTGTGTGAATTCCATTATTTCTGTGAGTTCTATGAGTGCCATGAATGCCATGAATTTCACGTATGCCGTGGATTCCGCGAATTCCGCGAGTCTTATAAATTCCACAAATACCGCGAATTCCAAGAATTATGTGAATTCCATGAATTCTGTAACTTTCATGAATTTTGCGAATTCCATGAATTACGTGAATTCCGCGAATTCCATGAATTTCGTAAATTCTGTAAATTCAATGGATTTAGTGGATTCTGCGAATTTGATTAATTATGTCAATTCCGTGAATTTGATTAGTTTCGTGAATTCCGTAGATTCTGGAAATTAAATGAATTCCGGCAATTTTGTAAATTTGGTGTATCCTGTGAATTCATTGAGCTGTATGAATTTCGTAAATTTTATAAATTACGCGATTTTCATAAATTACCCAAATTTTATTAATTTCGTTAATTCCGTCGATTTCGCAAATTCTGCGAAATACTTTATGAATTCTGTAAATTCCATGAACCTTGTGAATCATATTAATTCTGTAAATTCCGTAAATTCCATAAATTCTGTAAATTACGTGAATTGAATGAATTCCGTAAATTACGTCAATTCCGTAGATTCTGGAAATTTTATGAATTCCGGCAATGCCGTAAATTCCGTGAATTCTGCGAATTTAGTGAACTCTATGAATTCCGTAAATACTATAAATAACGAGATTTTTATAAATGACGTGAATTTCATCAATTCCGTGAATTTCGCAGATTTCGCGAATTCTGTGAATTCCACGAATGCTGTAAATTCCTTGAATTTTATTTATTTCATGAATTCTGTGGATTTTATCAATTCCGTGAATCTTGTGCATTCTGAGAATTCCGTGAATTTCATGAAATGATTACCGTGAATTCCGTGAGTTCTGTGAATCTCGTAAATTTCATGTACTCCGTGAATTCTATGATTTCCATAAATTCCATAATTTTGTGAATTTCATGAATTCCGTGAATTATGTGAATTCCATAAATTCAAGGAATTCAGTGTATCCGAAAAATTTCATGCGTTAAATGAATTCTATATATTCGAAGAAATCCGTGAATTTAACGATTTTCAAAAACTCAACGAAATCCGCGAATTTAACGATTTCCGTGAATTCAAAGAATTGCATTAATTCAAGGAACTTCGTAAATTAAAAAAATTCCGTGAAATTGATGAATTCTGTTAACCCTATGAATTTCTAGACTTGCATTAATTCCATGAACTCCGTGAATTCCATGAATTCTGTGAATTCACCAAATTGCGTCAATTTACCGAGTTTTGCGAATTTTACCAATTTCTTGATCTTCATGAACTCCTCAAATATCGTCAATTTCATGAATTCCGTGAATTCAGCAAATCCCCGTAGATTTAATGAGTTTCGTGAATTGAACTAATTCTGCGAATTCAACGAATTTCGCAAATTTAAAGAATTTCGTGCATTCAACGAATTCTATGGATTTAAAGAACTCCGTGATTTAAACGAATTCCGTGAGTTTACCGGATTCCGTAAATTTAGCGAATTTTATGAATTCCGTGAATTTCACTAATTTTGTGAAAGTAATTGATTCTGTGAATTTAACAAATTTTGTGAATTCAACGAATTCCATAAATTCCATAAATGCACCAAATTCCTAAATGCCATAAATCCCATAAATACTATGAATTTCCTGATTCGACTGAATTTCGTGAATTCCGTAAATTTAACGAATTTCGCTTATACAACAAATTCCGTAAATACAACGAATTCCCCGAATACACCAAATTCCATGAATTCCGTGAATTCTATGAATTACGTAAATTTAATGAATTTGATTATTTTTATGAATTCAATAAATTGCGTGAATTTCGTAAATTCTGTAAATTTTATCCATTCCTTGAATTTCGTGAATCCTATAATTTTCCTGGCTTGTATGAATTCTTTGGATTCCGTGAATTTACCAATTTCCGTGAATTCCATGAATTTCTTGAATCCTATTAATGTCCTGATTTACATGAGTTAAAGAAATTCCGTGAATTCCATACATTTTACAAATAAATAGGTAGCAGATCTGAATACTTATTGTCATGCAAATTTTCGGATCGTATTTGACATGGGTGAGCCTGCCCAGAAAATTCTTTGCAGGATTAATTGAAACACGAACCGAAACATTTTTGGTCCGGGTAGTATAAAACTTAGTCCTAAGAATGTCGGTTCGGTCAAAAGTTTCGGTCCAAATTTTGCACATCACTACGAAATTTTTGTTTATTTACTAGTGGAAAACCACTTATTTTGGATTGTAACTATACTTAAAACAAATCTTAAATATCTTCCGTTTGCGATCTTTGCGGAAAATGCCCTTGCAACAGCACAATTTAATAGTAACTTTATAAGTTTGAAAATTTTTAAAAAGTTAAACCTATAGTTAAACATCAACTTGTCTGGTGAAAGTTTTTACCTTTTGGTTAAAAACAATTTTTTTTAGTAAAATGTATCTTTAATTATAAAAATGTCATAATTTTTGTTTGGCAATTTATCTCTTTTTTTTATTCAAAATTTAAATTTTGAGTAAAATAATAATAAGAATCAAGTCTTATTTTGTGAAATAATATATATTAAATCTTTTGCTTAAAATTATTCTTTCTGTCTGGAAGATGAAAAATGATAATAAGAATCAAGTCTTATTTTGTGAAATAATATATTTTAAATCTTTTGCTTAAAATTAATCTTTCTATCTGGAAGATGAAAAATGATAATAAGTATCAAGTCTTATTTTGTTGAAATAATTAATATTTAATCTTTCGCTTAGAATTTATCTTTTTATGTTACGAATTGAACCATGCATGGTTAAAGATCTAACTATTTTGTTAAAAATTTAATTATTTTGTTAAAAATTCAACTATTTTTTTAACTCTTTTCTGTTGACAATTCCGAAAATTTCTTTTATTCTAAAAGGTATAAATGTAAATTTTTTTTAATTTCGTTTTTCTTTGTTGAAAAATTATTTCTTTTTCCTAAAAATTCAACTATTTTGCTTAAGATTAGATAAAACAAGTTGACTGCTGTAGTGTATATGATACTTCACCTAAAATATGCCAGCTTCCCATTCTTCTTCCATTTTCCCTTTCCACTTTTGATTTTTCCCATCGCCTATCCCTATCATCCTTCTTCTTTCCTTATTTCTTCTTTTCTTTTCTTCATTCTTTCATTCCTTCCCTTTCCTTTTTCCCTTTTCTTTTCTCTATTTGCCTTACTTTTTTCCCCTTTCCCTATTCGTCTTCTCCTTTCCATTTTCACTTCTGTTCTCCTTTCTTTTTTTCTCTTTCCTGTTCCTTTTTCCTTTTCACTTTTCTCCTTTTTCTCCTTTCTCTTTCCTTATTTCTATTCTTTCATTTTCGCTTCCCTTTTTCAATTTCATTTTCCCTCTCTTCAGTTGTCTTTATATCTTTTCTTTACTGTTTTGTTTTCCTCCTTTCATTTCTTTATTTCCATTTACTTATCTTCTTTCCTCTTTCCTTGTTCTCTTTTATTTTTAAATTACTTTTTCTTTTTTGTTTTCCTTTTCTTATTTCCTTTCACTTTTTCTTTTCTTAACCCTTCCCTTTCCATTTTCCCCTATACCTGTTCCTTACTCTTGTCCCTTATTTCTTTTTCTCTGTTTCTCTTTTTCCTTTCCTCTTTTCTTTTCTTTTCCTATATTTTCTTTTTCTTCTTGTCCTATCCCATTACCTTTTTCTCTATCCTTTAACCCATTCCCCTATCCCCCTTTCCTCCTTCTTTTTCCTTCCCTTTTTCCTTTTCTTTTTGCCTTCCCATTTCTTCTCTCCCTTTTCTTTTTTTTTATGTTCTCTATCTTTTTCCCCTTACCTTTTTCTCATTGTTATTCTTTTTATTCCTTTCCTTTCTTTCATTTTCCTCTTCCCTCACCCCCTTCCCCTTTTTTTCACTGCTTTCCTTTTTCCCCTTTTTTTCTATTTTCCTTTTCATTTGTCTTTTGCCCATTTATTTTCCCCCTTTTATTTTTTCCCTTATAATTTTTTCCATTACGCTTTCCTAGTACACTTTTATTTTACCCTTTCCTTTTTTCTTACTGTCCTTTTTATGAAATAGGCCCATTTCCATTCCATTATTTAATTTCTTTCAACCTTCCCCCTTTTGTTTTTCCTATCAGTTTGACACTTTTCTTCACCTTCTTTCCATTTTTCCCTTTACCCTTTCCTTTTACCCGTAAATTTCTCGCTTTTCTTTTCCTTTTCTCCTTTCTTTTTTCCTCTTTTTTTCTTTAACTTACCTCCTTCCCTTTCCCTTTTTACCTTTCTCTATCATTTAACCCTTTTCTTCTTTTCCTTTCCTTTTTCTTTTCTTTTTCACTGACTAATTTTTTTTCCCTTGCTGTCACTTTACGTGCTGCCCGTCGCGGTACAATAAAGTGCTATTTGTACTGCCGCTGCGCGGGCATTTTAAGAGCTCTTTTATTGCCTATTTTAGAAAAAGATGCAGGATTTTCTAGAATATTCATTTTTGTCTAGAATAATAAGCTATTTACGTGAAATTCGGCTTTTCAAAGTTGAAAATTAGTTTTTTAATCTAAAAAGTTAAATATTACATTTTTGGTTGAAAATTGATCTTTTTTTGTATGAGACTATTCAGTTAAAAAGTTATGTATTTTTATTGCAAAAAAATTGTAGTATGAAATGAAAGCTTTAATATTTGAAAATACATTGCTAAATCTGGTTTCTTTTTGTAAAAAGTTATTTTGTGCCTACTGAAAATTTATCTGTTTAAGTTAAAAATTCATATTTTTTGTTGAGAGATTATCTTTTTGCTTCAAGATTAAACTACTTGTTGGAAACTCGAACTCCTTTCTGATCAAATTGTTTTTTTGCTTAATAGATTTAATGCTTTTACGATGATTCATTATAATAAAAGAGTTTTCTCGGATTTCAATCGTGTAAATAATTACGAATCTTGCCGACGTTTTGTGAACGTAGCAGTTCACTTCTTCAGGGCTAACCTGAAACTAAAGTTTCAAGTTATGTTTTTCTTATATATATGCTTTCTACGATGCCTGTGATTGGCCAGGGCGCCCCACTATGTAGGCTGGTTGAACCTAATTGGCCAAACAAGTCTTTTTCAAAAAACCCGGGAGAACGGGAAGCCAAATCGGATTGGTATTATATCCGCTGTCCC
>JAUELO010455788.1:0-12818 GCA_032357855.1 Amphibolips quercusostensackenii | reverse complement strand
ATACGAGTATCATAATAATGACAATAATGTCTCTTTCAATCTTTTAGAATACCTTGCAATTTTTGGAAAACGTAAAAATCAATTCTAATAAGTAGCCATAATTATTAAAATTCTTTCCAAAAACCGTCAAAATTGTTAGAAATCTTTGAAATCCCTTTATTTTGTAATAAATAAAATTTTTTCGTGAAAAAATCTGTCCAGAAATTCGAAATGTCATTCAATACTACATGATGTAATAATTGTTGATAATACATTTATCATCTTGAAATTGATCATCGTTAAATTTATATTCAAATAATAATAAAATAATAAGTCGAGAAAGAAAAGAAAGGTAATCCTGATTATTAAACTTTTAAGACAAAAGACAAACTTTATTTCAAACAGTCAAATCTTCAACAGGAAAATAAGAATTTTCAAAAAAAAAGTTACTAACCTTAAACGAAGTAGTTCAGTTTCAAACCAAAAAAGACGAATTCTCAACAAATATTAAGTATTTCAACCCAAAATAGACTTTTTATTTTAATTGAATTTTAATTCAGAAACAGTTTAATTTGACCAAAAGTACAAATTTCTAGCAAAACAGCTAAATCCTCTACTAAAGATTAACTTTCAACCAAACAGTTGCAATTTAGCAACAACAAAAAAATTGTAGCTGAAACAGATGGATTTTCAAAGTCAAAAAACGAACTTTTCAAAAAAGAGTCAAACATTTAACCAAAAAAGATTTAGTTTAAAGTCTAGTAATTTTCTGACAAAAAAGTTTAATTTTTAGCCCAAAAAGATCAATTTTCAACAAAACAATTGGATTTTCACACAGAAAGAACGAGTTTTCAACAAAATTATTGAATTTCCAACCAAATAATAATATTTTTTATTGAAAATGTGAATTACTGTAAAGACTAATATATCAGGATGCCTGAAAAACTTCTCAATCAAAATTAACTAATTTCACCCTGACAAAAATTTCCATTTTTGCGGACCATTAGTATTTAAATACCTGAATATTATTCTCGTAACATTTTTAACAGAGAATCTTTTATGAACCGACCAAATCAATACCAAATTAATATTTATAAGTTTATTATCCTTGACAATTATTTGAAGTGCCTCTTTCAGAAATTCCTTGACTCCTGTACATTTTTTTTCAAAATCTCTAATTTTTCCCTAACTTTCAGGGTAATAAATACATGTGAATGCTACGGAGAATTCTTTGCTGGGAAGTCCTCTACAAGTCCTCGAACTTTTACGTAACATTTTCCTAAACCCTTAGAAGTTATTCGAGAATCCCAAAAAAGTTATTTTTGCCCGTGTATATTTTATTTTAGAAATTTCGAGTGCCTGGAGACACTGTTAAAAACAAATGTTTGCAAAAAAACAATTCTTTTTTTCGGATTATGATGATCGTTACTGTCCAGCACGAAAACATTTTTTAGAGGCTGTTTTGGACCACCCTACTCCGAACACTTTTTTGACCTTTAAAATATGTTTGACATTGAATGTTACAAGTTACGTTTATAATATAAAATATAAGAAGTATGTGAATAATTTTTGTTTTTCACAGTTTCAAACATTTACTTGTAAATATGCTTTATGATGGTGGAGGTGACAAGCCTATTTACAAGTTTTTAAAATAAACTTTTCTATTTATTATGTTTTTCGTTCTTTTAGCCTTCCGGAATTTTCTTTTGTTAATGAAAAAGTTCAGGTCAACCAATCAATTATGAATTGCATTTTTTTATGCATGTTTAGAAATGAATGTTGAATTGAAAAAAAGTCAAATTTAAAATACTTTGCTTTTGGCGGATTTTGGACACCTGCTGTACAGATAAAAAATCCTCAGCTAATTCGCGGATAGACATCACGTATTCATGCATTAGAATGATAAAAGAGAATCATTTTTTTATGCTCCATCCCAAAGTTGTTTTTTATCTTACTAATTTTATAACATATTTAGAATTTAATAACTCGTTGCAATCACCTAAGAGAAAATTGACTGGACTTCTTACCTATATATTATTAGCATGACTCCACTGAGCTTAATATGCACTTTTTAAGCTTAAAATAATATTTGTATATTTTGCCACAATAGGCAGCGAGTTATATATTTTTAAAATACTACTTGTCTTTGCTACAGCTCATTTTTTGATAACTTGAAAATTGTGGCTTAAAATCGAGCGAAGATTTATGAAAAATATATTATTTATAAGGCTGTAAATAAATAATAGCTCGCTATACAAGAAAATGCAAGATAATTAAATATTTTTATTTTGGGCAATAGATTATTTAAAAAAAAACGATGAATATACCATAGAAGAGTAATCTATTTTTCTAGACAGGAACGAGGGGAATAAGCAACAACTTGAGTGCTTGAAGAAATATATTTTAGTTTTTAATCATTTTTGCTCTCCAAATCAAAATTGGTAAAACTCAGATAATAACTAGTAAAATTTTTTAGATTTGATTAGCAAAAAGTGATCCACTAAAAATGGGTAGATAAATTATTATTTCAAGTAGTCGATATATTTCCTAATTTAATAATGGAAAACTAATTGCTTGGTAAAAATAAAATTAGTTTAAACTTTACATAGTAATTTTAGGTTCTATTATCGATTTTTCACAATTTTACAGATGTAAATTTTCTTTATTTTAATAAAAAATTTGCTATTATTGAGCAAAATCTGTAAAAATTATCTGTCTTAAATATACATCAGCTTGAATACGTATGAAATTAAGTGCCTAGAGGACGTTATTTTAATCATATAGCTTTTTTCTTATGCAAGACATACTTTTATGTCTCTCTAAATGAAAATTAGTAAAATTTACATGATTGCAAGTAAATATTTACCTTTTTAATTATTCGAAAGTTAGTTCCTAAATGTTAGCAGATAATTGATATTTCGATCAGTTGAGATATTTGCCAATTCAATGGTGGAAAGAAACTAATTACCTAATGCAAATAAATAAATTGACTTTGCACTGTATCAAATAATCTTCAAGAAGTTAAAAAAATTAAAAACGTGCGAAATAGAAAAGTTTAAATGAAAAAAAGCTTTGTTATTATATTTTTATCTCCATTGAAACAATGAGAAGGTCATATTTTGACATTGTAAACCTGAAGTAGCCTGCCCTAAATTAAAAACATAGTCTTCTGTTTGAGCAAAGTCTAGAAAAATAACAATTCCTTTAACTCTTTAAATTACGAAAAATCGATGGACTCGTTTAATTTTCAGCAAAGTATTTTTATTTTGTATCCGAAAAGACCAATTTTCAATAATATGGTATTTCACTTTCAACGAATTAGTTTAATTTTCAACTAAAATAGATACATTTTTAATTAAAATTATGCATTTTCTAGAATCAGTAAATAAATCTTTAGCAAAGGAGTTCAATATTGAACCAACTAGATAAATTTTCAACCTAGAAGGTGACACTGTATCCTAGAAAATTATTTTTCAGACAAAAAAAGCATTTACAACAAAATACGCAAATTTTTGAGCATATAGTTCAACTTTCAACTAGAAAAGATCTTTTTTTATAACGAAATGTTAATTTGAAAGCAAAAAATGTAATAGTTACATTTTTGTTGAGAAAAAGAAAATTAATTTTTAACAAAAAAAATGCTTTTCCAAACAAATATTTAAATTGTCAGCCCAAAACATGAACTTTTAACTCAAGTTACGAATTTTTAACCAAAAATACATTTTGTCAACAAAATAGTTGAAACCATAAGAAAAACATATTTATTTTCAACTAAGTAGTTGAATTTTCAACGGAAAAAGATAAAATTTCTACAAAAATATTTCAATTTTCAACTCATAAAGTCAAAATTTCCACAAGATAATTTAATTTTTTAATAAAGAGACACATTCTTAAGTAAAATTATGAATCTGCAACAATAAAAAATGAATTTTTTCCAAAAGGGGTCAAAATCCATCCTAATAGTTGAATTGTCAACTATAAAAGACGAATTTTAAACCAAATAATCAAATTATTAAACAAATAGTAACATTTTTTATTTAATGGAGATAAATTCCATAAAAAAAAAAATAACATTTATTACCGACCCCTGTCCCTCTATTCTCTTTCCTTTCTCTCTGCCCCTGCCCCCTTTTCACTTTTCTCTCTTCCCCTTTTCTTTACCATTTCTACTTTTACCCTTCTTATTTCTTTTTTCTCCCTTTTTTCTTTTTCCACTTTTTCCTTTTTGCCTTTTCTATTTCCCTTTTTCCTCCCCCCTTTTCCCTTGACCCTTTTAAACTTTTCTCCTTTCCCTTTTCTGTCTTTTTGTAACTTTTTTTTCATACTGATTTTTCGTCGAACCCCCGTGCTCAAAACATATTGATGTTAAAAAAAATTGTATAAGAAAAAAATGTCAATTTATATCTCGCCCCGCAAATTTTACTTTAGCTCCGCTAATTTTACTTCCGCCCTTAAATGCGGTTTACGGGAAATTAATTCTACTTACGTCCCTATTTTCAGAAAAGAAAGGTGGCCATTTCGGTCGAGTGTTGAATAAAACAAATTTAAGTCATGTTATTCTACATTTTCTTACTCTCTTCGGTTACTTTCAATTAAAAAAATATATTTTAGCCGGTTTTAACATTTCTTTTCTCGAAAATCTAATTGTCTAAAATGGTCAACTTTTTATCAAACACCCACGTAGACTAGAGTGGTGCTTCTTTGTTTAAAAAAAAAATTATACTCACAGGTTCCTCAAGCTTCATAAAGTTTAACACACTAGTTGAAAGCCAAGATTTCTTCTTACAATTAGCGATAGAACACAAATAAAAACTTATTTCTTAAGCATCACGCTCATAAGTCTGTTCTAGAAGATTCCTAAAACCCCCGTGAGTGAAAAATTGTCTTTTTAAGTTTTTGGTGATAATAATGATGCTTTTTCAAATTGTGCAATTGAAATTTTTTAAATACATAAAACACTATTTTTTAAGTATAATAAAATTTTTAAGTTAATTGCTTCAACAATTTATAATTGTTTTCAGCAATATTCTCTCAGAATAGACAGAAAGTCGCTGTTTTTTTCTAATTTTTCAACCTAATTATTATTTTTCAAATAGAGCAAACCAGTCATCAATTAAATTGAACGTAAATACATCTATAAATAATTTATTATTATTTATCACAATATTCTCGTAGAATAATGCTAAAAAGTTGTATTTTTTTGTATAATTTTCCATATTTTATCCACTTCTCAACTAGCGTAAGATAGTGGTCAATGCAATTAAACAAACCAAATTGTTTTGAAGCATTATTAATGTTTATAACGAATTTCTCCTACAGTAATGCTAGGTTGTTGCGGTTTTTTAAAGTTATGGTCCACTTTTCACTTTTTAAGGTAATAAGTAAAGCAAGTTGACAAAAATAATTCTGTAAACAATGGATTATTTTTTAAAATTATGGTCTTTTAGAGTAATGCTAAGCAGTTACGCTTTTTCTGAAATGTTTAATTTTTCCATAACTTTTTATAAATAAACAAAAATAAATGCGCATCAACTATCATTTTTTAAATAGTATTGTATTTTTTCTAAGTAAATTGCTTTTACTCTTTTTTCAATGCTTTTTAATATGAATTTGAGCAAAAAGGCTATCTCAGGGAAAAGATAAAGACAAAGAATGGAATAATTAGGAGTAGTTAGAAGTAGCTCTGTAAATGACTTGTAAAATTTGAGCTCTAAGGAAAAAGTTGACAAGAGTTTAAATATTTCAGAAAAAAACGCAACTTTCTAAAATTATTTAAAGACAATATTACTAAAAATTATACTAAATTGTTTAAATAACAATTTTTCTAACTTTAATTAATTATTATCTTACTCTATTTGAAAAGTTAAGAATAAAATAAAAAATTTGAAAAAAAGAAGACTTTCTATTTCCATTCTAAAAAAAATAAATAAAAAAAATAATAAATTGTTTAAACAACTTTAATAAACATCTAATTATTATTAAAAAACAGCATTTTATGCATTAGAATATAGATTTACGAGCGTCATATTTGTCAAAAAAATGTTTTGATACATGATCTATGATTGATTATGAAGAGAAATGTAGAGTTTGAACTCGATTTATCTAATATTGACAATTCTCGAATAAATTTACAAAAATGTCTTTCATTCTTATGGGAAATATGTGCTGAATAGGGCTTACCAAATCTCTAATTGTCATTTTTTCAAAACAAAAAAAAAGTATAAATTTTTTTGTGGATCCGAATTAGCAAATGTTTTGACTAATCGCATTGGTGATTTTTTTACTAATCTTTAGTGGCTAATTTTTCTTTAATTTAATCAGTGAAGTTGCACAATATAATTAGTGAAATTACACAAATATAGATTTTTTAATAAAATTAGAAGTATTTAATTTAATTCAAAGAATTAACTTTTTTTATTTTGAATAATGAGATTCAAACAATTATTTCTCTAATTTTAGCCACTACTTTATTTAAGCGTTATTAGAACGTCTTTTAAGTCAGACAATAACACTTTCAGAAGAACAAATATTTTTCGTACACCTGTTTTTAGTCAAGATAAACGAGCATAGAATGGAGGTGACAAGGTCAGTTAGGGTAGGGTTAGGGATTAACTCGTTTTGTGAGTAAATGTGTCAAAAATCCAAGAGCAGTCCCCTCCACCAATCGCACATTTAATGTAAACTATTTATTAGTTAGTTGTACATTATAAATTGCTGTCAATCCTAGACAAATAAAAATTTCATGCAAATTATTTTACATGAAAACTAGACGCGTGCAAAAAAATTTGATCAGATTTCGAAACGACATTGTCGGTTGATGAGACATTGTTTTTGATTACAGTTGCTTGGCATCCTACGAACAATTAAAGACTAACTTTACAAAAATTTATCAGGCCATTTTTGAAAAAAATCATAATATATTATAATAAAGTTTTTCAATTCCTTTTTTGAGTATAATTCGAATATTAAGCATTTGAAAATTTAAATACTATTATTGTTTTCTAAATCGTCACCTATAAAGTCAAACTTATTCGCATCGGGCCTTAACATTTATATTCTCAGTTTAGGTTTGTAATTAAATTATATATTATTTTTAAATTATCTTGAATAAGAAAATATAAATTAAACAGCAAAGCTTGATATTGACATTATTAGCTCTGACTTTTTATATGATTGACTGGCAAATAACAACCTTAATTTGAGCTTCGGAGTTTCGAAATTTTAAATTATATTAAAATGGAATTTAATACTACGCTTATAATAATCAGAGTCGGCCACTTTCATCACCGACAAATATTCTCGGCAATTTTCCGTTTAAGATTTTGTCATTTGCAGTAATCAAAACTAAACGTCAAACAGAAAGAGCCCAAATTGCCAAATCTTCCAAATTAAAGCTTGACACATTCGTAATTTTAAAAATTTTTATTCCAATTAAAATCTTCTAAATTCTACAAATTTTAGTATAAGGGCTTAAAAGTAAGCATGATGTTAAAATGAAACATTTAAAATGATAAAATATCGATTTCACAAACTTTAATTGTACAAATAAAATAGTAAAGGCTAATAAAGACCTCTAGCTTCCATTATTTATTAACCATTTAAAACAAAATATTAAAAAAAAAAATAGAAATATTCTCGCCACTTTTATCGGTGGAAAAAATTGCCGGCTTAAACAGTTTTCCTAAATTTTTTAAATTGTTATGGAAAATGGCGTGCATATAACATTTTTGTAATTTTTTTTTAAAATAAAACATTCAATTGTAGACAATTGAAGAAAAAATTTCAATTGGATTTTTTACAGGTTAATTCACTACATTTTTTTCTCAACAGTTGAGTTTTCAAACTTCGAAAATGGAAGGAAATTCAATATTTAAATGTTGAAAATTTATATTAAAATGTTCCTTAGCTTTCAGCTTGTGAAAGTTCAATTTTAAAATTCCTTAAACTTTTATAACCTAAATTTTTAACAGTTAAAATGTAAAAAAAACAGATTTTATATTAAAAACAAGCATTAAAAATGTTATATTTACAAAGTTATACAATATAATTTAATAAATAAGCATTACAGTCCATAAATCGAATTTCATCTGTTTTCTTTGGAAATTTAGATTTTCTGGTTTCAAAAAATGGTATTATTCAGCTGAAAATTTGATTATTTTAATTTATGTTATTCTTTTTTATTGGAATTTGAATGCCTTTCTGAGTTAAAAATTCAACTAGTTACGTCGAAAATGGAACTAACGTGTTAGAAATTAACTTTTTTGTTGAAAATTCATATTTTCGTCTTGAAAAAACACATGCTTCGCGAAAAACTCGTCATTTTGGCTTGGAACTTCAACAATTTTGTCGACATTGTTTTTCTTACTTGACTGAAAAAGCTTTCTTAGTTAAGAATTCAAGGCTTCTTTTTAAATGTTTCAATCATTGCAAACATCATTTCTTTAAGTAGAAATTTTTTTTAATCACCTTTTTCGGTTGAAAGTTCAACTGTTTGGTTGAAAACTAATCCTTTTTGGTCAAAAAATAAACTACTTGCTTGAAGGTTGATACACTTTGTTCAAAACTCGATTTTCTGTTTGAAAATTTATCATTTTCAATTTAAATTGTAACTGCTTGGTTAGGAATTGGTGTATTTTGTTGAAAATTCATCTCTTCTGGTAGAACATTAGTATTTTTGGTAGAAAATTATTTTTTTGGTTAAAAATTTAAATACTTGATTAGAAGTTAAACTTCTTTGTCAAATTTGTTTTTGTATAAGATTCATCATTTTATTTGTAAACTTATCTCTTTGGTTGAAAATGTATCTTTCTGTAGTTGAAAATTCGAAAATTCTGGTCAATGTTTTGGGAAATTAATGATCATCCAATGAACTGCCAGTAGAAAATTTATGAGATTTAAGGAAAAACCCTAACTCTGAACATCTCGTCTCGTTATTAATTAAAATTAAATAATTCAGCTTTTTTTATTTGATGGATATTTGTACATATATTTTTCATCACTAAGAATGTTTTATTTTGCTCTGCTGATGTAATCAAAATTAAAATTTTACGAGTCATTAAATCAGGAACGAAGAGTGCTTCAAGCATACTTTAATAGTGGGACAGAGCAAGTCTGTTAAGAGTATGAAAACCATATTTATAGAAATTGTGAATATTATAAAATCTTTATTTGATATTCTAATTAAAATTTTATTACTGGAAACTGAAAAAAATGTTAGACCACATAGAAATTCACGGAAATTTCCCTGTAATCAAAAACAAAATGTAACTTCTGAATAAAACTTATAAAAAACCAGAAATTGTTTCAGGATTGGTATCTGAAATTGGTATAATAACCTCTGAACGTTCTCTGCTTTTTGTTTCAACAGTCAAACTTTAATATTAACTTTTTTTCAATCAATTAGGTTTTCTCAAGAATCACATATGAACATAAAGCGCATGGATAGAAATATTTTTGCTGTAGTGGGGGAACGCACATAACCCGATTCCCAGTCCCGGACTATCGTGATAGGTGGGAGGTCAAAGCATCAACCTGTCGTTTGGTTATTGTAAATTCTTTTTTGTGAAAGCTCCTTTGTCTTTAAAGAACACATTCTTATCACGTATCTCGTGCTTCGCACTCGATTTTATGCAAAGTGCGAGCCTTTCTACATTAAGTTCAACTCTATTATATCAATTGTATATTACATTTCTTTACCTCGGCCTGTAATTGCTTATTCACAAATTGCAAAATGCAGTACAAATTTTACTTATCATGACGACTTTAATATTTGTTTCTTATTTTGCATTAAATTTTTATTTCAGCTACTGTGAAAAATGTATCAATTCAATATATTTATATTATAACATTTCATAATATTCATTGGTATCTTTTTTGTGTTGAACACCTTTTGCCTTTATATTTTTATCCGTCTTTTGTTCCGTTCTTCCAATAATTTACCTTAATTATTTTTGATCTTATTTTTTATGGTTAAAAAAAATTGTCTAAAAATTATTAATAAGAAATTTGGAGATTTTTTTTTTGGGTGACAAACTTTTGTCAATTAGTTTTTTTTTCGTACCTGTGTCGTTTTTCAAAAAATTTAATTTTTTAATTTTCATCATTATTTTTGCGATTTAACAAAAACTACGCTTTCTATAAATTAAATATCAATGACAAATTTGTAATTCTTTTTTGGATGAGTAACTTTTTTCTTTTCATTTTTTTCATAGCTTGTCCCATCTGTCTAACGATTTAATTTTTTAATTTTTTTATGTTCAAAACTAAAACCACGCGTTCCATTAGAAAATGATTTATATTAAATTTGTAGCTCTTTTTTGCACGAACAACTTTTTTCCTATAATTTTTTTTTCGTTGTTTTTCGTAGTATGTGCCGCTTGTTACAAAAAAAAATTTCTTTTTTTAAATAACGTTTTTCACGAATAAAATAAAAACTACGCATTCTATTTAAAAATTATTTATAACAAATTTGTATCTATTTTTTAAGTGCATGAATTTTATCTCATCATCTTTTTTCGTATCTTGCATAATTTAACCGCAAAGTGGAATTTTTTGATTTTTAATTATTTTTTGTTGGATCAAAAATTTAAATTTGCGATTTTTCAGCAACATTCATAAAAGCAGTTATGATAATATGGTAAGAATTTTTAAAAGAAACTTTTTTCTCGCCACGAGTTTTTCAACACCTTGCGTTATTTGGCTTAAAATTTTCATTTTAGTTTCTTTTTTTGAATTTTGTAAACGCTATAACTCTGGTAATTTTTATTTTATTGAAAAAAGCTTTAAAAATAAATCGGTCATCTTTTCATGCACTACGAAAAGCCGTGAATTGAATTTTTTAATTAGAAAAAAAAGAATCTAAAAATTTTTGAAAATACTTTTTTTGAGTTTTGATAAAAAGTCATTTTTTACATAAAACCAATACCTTCTCATTGATGAAAATGTAAAAATAATAAATTTTCAACAAAACAGTAGAATCCTTAACTAAAGCTAATTCATTTGACTCAAGCGTTGCGTTTTAACAAAAAAAAAATTTTTTTCTTCAACAAGAAAGATCAATTTTAAACAAACTAGTTCAACGCTCAACCTAGTAATTGAATTTTCAACTAGAAACGAACTATTTTAAACCAAAATTGACCTAGTTAAATTTTAAAACCAAACAAATAGTTTTTGACAAAAATGCAACAGTTGATATTTTTACAAAAAAAAGTTAACTTTTACTCGAAAACACTTGAATTTAAGTAAAAATACGAATTCTCCACTAAAAAAGGCCAATTTTCTACCAAAATTGGAAAAGTCAAATTTCTATTAAAAAAGTTTATTTTAAAAAAATTAACAAATTTTTAACAAAATAGTACAATCTTCAACTGAAGCGTATTAATTCAAATAAAGCAGTTTGCACTTTTAACCTTACAAAAAAAATTAAAAAAGAATTAATTTTGAACCAAAAAGATGAATTTTACACTAACAAATTTGGATTGTCTACCAAAAATAAAATAGTGACATTTTCAGTTAATAAAGATAATTTTTTAACAACAAAAATTTTAACAAAATAAATATAAATTCTTAACGAACAAGTTCAATTTTAACCAAAAAATATAAATAAGGAACCAAAAATGATTGAATTTCTTACTTACTAAAATTATGAATCTACAAACAAAAGATCTATTTTTTAAAAGTAGTTAAACAACCAAACAAGTATTTGAGTTTACAACTAAAAACGAAAAATTTTAAACCAACATAGAATTACTTGAACTTTTAACTAAAAGAAATTATTTTCAATGAAGAAATAATAATTTATGTTTAAAAAAAAACTTATCAAAAACTGTTGAAATCAACCGAAAAAGATCAATTTTCTACCTTAAAGTCTCTAGAAACCTTTTTAAATTATCATTGAGAATTAATTTTTCAGAATAAAAAATGACTTAAACTTTCCCAGAAAACCTTAAGAAAATTTTCCCATTGACACTAAACCATTCGAAATACTTAAACATTCATGAATCTTGAAAAATCTATATTTTGTTATACATTTTTCAGAATCTTTCCGAATTTAAAATTATTTTCAAATCTCTTCAATGCTTTAAAAAATTTCAAATATCTTTTAAAATAATTTATGTTTTCTAAAAAATTCTTAAAATCCTGCAAAGTTAAAAAGAAATTTCTAGAAGTCTTACATATTCTTCTTTGACATATTTTGAAATCTTTGAAATTTAAAATCAATCTTTTAAAATAAAACCTGAATTATTTTTCCGGAACTGTTTAGGAATATTTTTTCAAGAGATATTTCCTTAACATTTTATAGGTTTTTATAATATTTAGAAATCGTTTCATATTTTTGGAAATCCTTCAAAATTTGTTTTCAAAACAATTATTTTAAAATCTCCTGAAAAAATTTGTTTATCATCTTGAAACCATTTGAGATTATTCAGTTATTCTTCAAACGAAGACAAAAAATTTTTCCCTAAATTTTCTCCAAACCTCATGAAATTTTTCGAAAGAACTTTACAGGATTTTCCATAATTGTTACTTTTAATTTAAACGATAATTATAAAAAAAACTATGGAAATTGAAAAAAAAATTTTTTAAGAAAAATATTTGATTATTGAATTTTTAATAAATAAATAATATTTGATAATAAACCACTTTCTAATCTTTTTAATTTAGGAATTTTCTAGTTCAGATATTTTATTTTTGCTATTGTCGTCCCATGAAAATATTAAGAACAGCATTATTTCCCCATATTAAGAAAAAGTTTACAACTGATATATTCTTTTTTATCAGTATTGGTTAAAAACATTTATAAATAAATTTGATAATGAGGCAAAATGACTTATTTGTAA
>JAUELO010455772.1:0-12820 GCA_032357855.1 Amphibolips quercusostensackenii | reverse complement strand
AAGGAGAATGATTTTCTACCTAAAAAGTCGAATTTTCAACAAAATAGTTGAATATCCTAATAAAATTGTTGAATTTTTCCACAAAATAAATACCATATTTAATATGTTTAAAAAACGCTTAAGATTTCTATTGTTTTAAGTAAAAATATTTCAATTTTAACAAAAGAGATAATTTCTTAACTAGATAGTTAAATTTTTCAGACAAAAGATAAATTTTCAAACAAAAGGAATAATTTTCCACCAAAAAATACGAATTTTCAAAAAAATAGTATAATTTTCAATAAAATAATTACATTTACAAATGCAGAAATGAGTTTAAAACTCAAATGATGAATACTAAAACAAAAAAATTAATTTTCAACAAAATGTATGAATTTTCAACTATCAAGAATGAATTTTCACCAAAATCAAGCAATTTTGAAACCATTAGTCGAATTTTTAATAAAATAAATAAATTTTCAACCGACGAATAGAATTTTCAACCAAAAAGTTAATTTTTTCAAATAATAAGAATAAATATCTACAAAAAGTGACGAATTTAAAACCAGTTATTCGAATTTTTAATAAAATGATAAAATTTTCAACTAAAGAGCCTAATTTTTAAACCAAAATGACGAATTTTCTGCGAATGATGAAATTTTTCCACAAAAATTGTTGATTTTTAATAAAAAAAAATTTAACAAACAAGTTAATTCCCAACCAAATAGTTTTTATACAAAAAAGACGAATTTCTCACAAAATAGTCGAACCTTCATCAAATTAAATACTTATAATTATTTTATTTAATCAATACATGAAACACAATTCCTAATATTTTGAGTAAAAATAATGCATCTTTAACAAGATAGATGACTTTTTTAAAAAAATAGTTCAATTTTTCATCAAATAATTACATTTTAAATCAAAGAGATGAATTTAAATCTCAAATCATAAATATTTAACCAGAATATTAATTTTTTACATATTCGTTTATCTTTTAGCCAAGCATCTGAGTTTTTTACCAAAATTATTAATTTTCAACTAATAAGAAAAAATTTCTACCAAAAACGACAAATTTTTTATCAATTATTTGAATTTTTACTAAAATAAATCAAATTTGTAACCAAAGAGCTAAATTTAAAAAAGAAAAAGACAAATTTTCTGCCAAACAATTTATTTTTTAATCCAACATTGAGAATTTTTGAAAAATATTCTTTTCGAACAAAAAATGAAATTTTTCTACTAGAATAGTTGAATTTAAAAGTTAGTACATGATTAAAAGTAATAAAAGGGATGAAGGTAATAAAAAAGGAAAAAATATAGCAAAAATAACAGTTAAAAAAAGTAATAGAGTAAAAGTAATAAAAAATAAATAAAATTTAATTTTTGTACCAAAAAAAAATTAATTTTTGTCTAAATAGCTAAATTTGCAAACAACATAAAATAATTTTTTACCAAAGGAGACGAATTTTTAACCAATTAGTCGAATTTTTGATTAAATAATCGATTTTTCAACCAAAGAGATCAATTTTCAAACCAAAAATACAAATTTTTTAAATAACCATTTAATTTTCAATTTAAAAATAGAAGTTTAAAAAATTTATTTTAAAAAAAAGTGGAATTTTTGTCTTCTAATGGTTGAATTTCAAACCTATGAATAAAAATTTTCAACAAAGCAGTTAATTTACAACCAAATAGTTTAATTTTAAATTTTAAAAAAAAATATTAATTCTAAACTGAATATGAAATAGTTAATATTTCAACTATAATAAGTTTGAGTTTAAAATCAAAAACAGTTAAATTCAACCAAAAGTGGCTTATTTTGTACAAAACAGTTGAATCTACAATCAAATCAAATTAATCTTTTAACAGATAAAAAACGAATTTTCATTCAAATTGCTGAATTTTTAACCGAAATAAAATAATTTTATAACTAAGGAGACAAATTTTAAACTAATTAGTTGATTTTTTCATGAAATAATTAAATTTGTAACCAAAGCGATAAAGTTTTACACAAAAAGCAAAGTTTTTTCACACAGAAAATTAATTTTTAACGCGAAAATATAAATTCTTAACCAAATTTTTTCTTACCTGATTGTGGCAATTTTTTTTACAAATTTGCAGCAAAGTATTGAAATTCTTGATAAAATAACTACCATATTGAAAACATTTCAAAACGCTTATAATTTCTAACATTTTAAGTAAAAATTTTGCATTTTTAACCTAATACATCTTGTTTGTGGAAAATTTAGCTTTTCGGTGAAAAATTATACTTTTTGTAAGAAAATTCATCAATTTGGTTGAAAATTCAACTATTTGGTTAAAGATCAATTTTTTGTTTGGAGATTCAATTGTATTGTAGAAAATTCATCTTTTTGGTGAAACAATTATCTTTTTGGTCACAAATTCATCTTTTCTGTATGAAAATTATTTTATTTGGTAAGAAATTTTTCTATTTGGTTAAAAATTCAACTTTTTGGTTAAAATTTTTTTTGTGTTCAAAGATTTAATTATAATATAGAAAATTTGTCTTTATGGTGAAACATTAATCTTTTTGGTGGAAAATTCATCTTTTCGGTAAAAAATTATTCTCTTTGTTTGAAAATTCAACAATTTAGTTAAAAAGTAATAGTTTGGTTTAATATTCAATTGTATGATAAAAATATCGTCTTTTTCATAAAAAATTGATCTTTTTGGTGAATAATTTATTTTTTCTGTAGAAAATTATTCTTTTTTTAGCAAATTCACCTATTTGATTAAAAATTTAACTATTTAGTTAAAAATTAACTTTCTTGTAGAAAATTGATTATTTCCATTAAAGATTCATTTATATTATAGAAAATTTACATTTTTGATAGAAAATTATTCTTTTTGGCAGAAAATTTACAAATGTGGTTAAAAATTCAATTTTTTGGTTGAAAATCAACTTTCTTGTTGAAAATTAATTTTTTTTTTTTGGTTGAAGAGTTAATTATATTATAAAAACTTATCTGATTGTTAAAACATTAATCTTCTTGAAAGGAAATTATTCTTTTTGGTAGCAAATCTACCTATTTGGTTAAAAATTCAACTTTTTGGTTGAAAATCAACTTTCTTGTTGAAAATTATTTTTTTTTTGGTTAAATATTCAATTGTATTGTAGGGGATACTTATTTATGGTGAAACATTAACCTTGTTGGTGAAAAATTCATCTTTTCGTTAGAAAATCATTCTCTTTGGTAGAAAACTCATCTATTTAGATACAAACTCAACTATTTTATTGAAAATCCACTTATTTGTTGGAAATTAATCTTTTTGATTGAATATTTAATTATATTGCAGAAAATTCCTCTTTCTGACAAAACATTAATCTTTTTAGTGAAGAATTCATCTTTTCGGTAGAAAATTTTTCTTTTTTTAACAAATTTACCTATTTGGTGAAAAATAAACTTTTTTATAGGAAATTAATTTTTTTAAATGAATATTCAATTGTATTGTAGAAAATTCGTCTTTTTATTGAAACATTCTTTTTGGTAGAAAATTTACCTTTTCGGTATAAAATTGTTCTATTTAGTAAAAATATTATGTATTTGGTTAAAAATTTAACTATTTGGTTAAAAATTATTTTCTTCTGTTGAAGATTCAATTATATTATAGAAAAAATTTATTTTTTTGGTGAAACATTAATCTTATTGGTGAAATATTCATCTTTTCGGTTTTTAGTTAAAAATTCAATGATATTATAAAAAATTCAGTTTTTTGGTAAAACATTAATCTTTTTGGTTAAAAATTTATCTTTTCGGAAAAAAACTTATTCCCTTTGGTTGAAAATTGAACAATTTGGTTTAAAGTAATTTTTTTTGTTAATTATTTAATCATATTGTAGAAAATTTCTCTTTTCGGTAAAACATTCACCTTGTTGGTGGGAAATTCATCTTTTCGGTAATAAATTATACTTTTTGTTAAAAAATTTATCCATTTGGTTGAAAATTGAACTTTTTGGTTGAAAATCAACTTTCTTTTGAAAATTATTTTGTTGTTGTTGAATATTTAATTGTGTTGTAGAAAATTCCTCTTTTTGGTAAAACAGTAATCTTGTTGGTAGAAAATTCATCTTTTCGGTAAGAAATTATCCTTTTTGTTGGAAAATTTATCAATATAGTTGAAAATTCAACTTTTTGGTTGAAAATCGACTTTCTTGTTGAAAATTATTTTTTTTTTTTTGAATATTCAATTGTATTGTAGAAAATTCGTCTTTTTTATGAAACATTAATCTTTTTGGTGAAAAATTCATTTTCTCAGTAGAATATTATTCTCTTTGGTAGAAAATTTATCTTTTTAGTAAAAATTCAACTATTTCATTGAAAATCTACTTTTATATTAAAAATTAATTTTTTTGCTTGAATATTCAATTTTATTGTAGAAAATTCCTCTTTTTGGTAAAAAATTAATCTTTTTAGTAGAAAATTCATTCTTTTGGTAGAAAATTTTTCTTTTTCTTTAAATTTACCTGTTTGGATAAAAATCCAACTTTTTGGTTGAAAATCAACTCTCTTGTTAGAAATTAATTTTTTTGGTTTATTATTTAATTGTATTGTAGAAAATTCGTCTTTGTGGTAAATTTGTAATCTTTTTGATGGAAAATTCATCTTTTAAATAAAAAATTATTCTATTTGGTAACAAATTTATCTATTTGTATGAAAATTGAACTATTCGTTAAAAAATTAATTCTTTTTGGTTGAAGATTTAATTATATTATAGAAAATTCATTTTTTTTTTGTGAAAAATTAATCTTTTTGTTCAAAAATTCATCTTTTTGGTAGTAAATAATTTTTTTTGTTAAAAAATTTACGTATTTGATAAAAAATTCAACTATTTTATTGACTAATCTACTTTTATGTTCAAAATTAATTTTTTTGGTTAAATATTCAATTGTATTGTAGAAAATTCGTCTTTTTTGCGAAACAGTAATCTTGTTAGTCGATAATTCTTCTTATCGTTGAAAATCATTCTTTCTAGTAGAAAATTCATATATTTGGATGAAAATTCAACTATTTGGTTGGAAATTAATTTTTTGGTTGAATATTCGATTGTATTGTAGAAAATTCGTCTTTTTTGCGAAACAGTAATCTTGTTAGTCGAAAATTCTTCTTATCGTTGAAAATTATTCTTTCTAGTAGAAAATTCATATATTTGGATGAAAATTCAACTATTTGGTTGAAAATTAATTTTTTGGTTTAATATTCAATTGTTTTGTAGAAAATTCGTTTTTTTATGAAACATTCATCTTTTTGATAAACAAAATTATCTTTTCGGTGAAAAAATATTTTTTTTTGTAGAAAATGTATCTTTTTGTTAAAAATTTAAATATGTTATTGAAAATCTACCTTTATGTTAAAAATTAATTTTTTTGGTGAATAATCAATCATATTGTAGAAAATTTCTCTTTTCGGTAAAACATTGATCTTATTGGCGGAGAATTCATCTTTTCGTAAAAATTATTCTTTCTGGTAAAACATTAATTTTTTCTGTGGAAAATTCATCTTTTCTGTAGAAAATTATTCTATTTAGTAGAAAATTAATATGTTTGTCTGTCAATTTTTTGTTTGTTTGTTAAAGATGCAATTATATTATAGAAAATTTATGTTTTTGGTAAAACATTATTCTTTTTGGTGGAAAATTTATCTTTTTGGTAGAAAAATTATTATTTTTAGTAGCAAATTCACCTATTTGGTTGAATATCAACTTTCTTGTACAAAATTAATTTTTTTGGTTAAATATTCAATTGAATTGTCGAAAATTCTTCTTTTTGGCAAAACATTAAACTTGTTGGTGGAAAATTCATCTTTTCGATAGAAAATTATTTCCTTTAGTGGAAAATTTATCTATTTAGATAAAAATTCAACTATTCGGTTGAAGAATAATTTTTTGTTTGGATATTTGATTGTATTGTTGAAAATTCGTCTTTCTGGTAAAGCATTAACCTTTTTGGTGTCAAATTATTCTTTTTGTTAGTAAATTCACCTATTTGATTGAAATTTTAACTGTTTTATAGAATACTCTACTTTTATGTACAAAATGAATTTTTTTGGTTGAACATTCAATTATATTTTATAAAATTTGTCTTTTTTCTAAAACATTGATTTTCCTTAGTGGAAAATTTATCTTTTCTATAGAAAATTATTCTATCTGGTAGAAAATTCATGTTTTTGTTGAAAATTCAATTATTTTATGAAACATCTACTTTTATGCTATAAATTAATTTATTTGGTTAGATTTTCAATTATATTGTAGAAAATTCGTGTTCTTGGTAAAAAATTAATCTTTTTGGTGGAGAGTTCATCTTTTCAATTAAAAATTATTCTTTTTGATAGAAAAGTTATATGTTTGGTTCAAATTCAACTAATTGGTAGAAATCAACTTTTTTTCTGAGAATTAATTTTCTTGGTTAAAAATTTAATTTCATTGTAAAAAATTTGTCTTGTTGGTTTAAAAATTCGACAGTTTGATAAAAAATTAAAATACTAGGCTAAAGGTTGAAATATTTATTTCAAAATCTAATATGTCTTTTTTCTAAATGCAACTTTTTCGTGTTGAAAATTCAACTTTTTGTAGATGATTGGCCTTTTTTGGCTTATGAATTTAATAATGTTATTAAAAATTCATATATTTTGTTGAAAATTTGTCTTCCTAATAGAAAATTATTCTTGTTAGTAAAAAAATTATCTTTTTGTGAGAATATTGGTCATTTCTTAAATAAAAAATCATTTTCGGTTAAAAATTTATCTGTTTTGTTAAATTATCTTCTTTTTGGTTGAAAATTCCTCACTTTTTTTTAAAATTCCATTATTTACCTAAAAATTAACATTTTTGTCAAAAAAATTTATTTTCGGGTTAAAAATTAATCTGTTTCTAGGAAAATTGCTCTTCCTGGATAGAAAATTCAATGTTTTTGATAGAAAAATTAAACTATTTGATTAAAACATATTTTATGTTAAAAATTCTTATTTTTTGGTTGAAAATTAAACTATTTAGTTAAAAATTAGAATTTCTTTTCAAAATTAATATTTTTGAATATTAAATTTAACTAATATGTATAAAATTTCCCTTTTGCTCTCAAAAATTCAATAATTTTATTGAAATTTCGGTCACTTTTTGTGGAAAAAAATTGTTTTTATAAAAAATTCAACTTCTTGGTAACCAATTAGTATTTTTGCTAAACATTTATATTTTAAGTATAAAATTAGACTGTTTTGTATAAAATTTTCCTTTTTTGTATTGAAAGTTCTATAAATTATTTGGAATTTTGGTCATTTCTGGACTAAAAAATCGTTTTTGGTGAAAAATTCAACTGTTTGATTGAAAATTATTTTTTTGGTAAAAATTTATATTTTTGGGTAGAATATCCAACTGTTCTGTATGAAAATTTTCCTGTTGGTTGAAAATTCAACAACTTGTCTTAAAGATGAAATACTTTGTTAAAAATTCATTTTTCTTAGTTGTAAATTTATCATTTTAGGTTCCAACTTATCTCTTTGGTTGAAAATGTAATTAATATGTTAAAAATTAATCTATTTTGTTAAAAATTTGTAATTTTTTCAATTTAACTATTTTGATTAAAACTTGTTTTTTAGTTTTTTAGAAAGTCAATCCATTTTGATTAAGGATTCAACTATTTTGTTAAAAATTACTCTTTTTGTTAATTTTAATTGTTTTTAATTTCAAACTAAATTTTTGTTTAGTTCAAGTATTAGCTAACGCATATTTGGTTGAGATAAAAATATAACTATTTTATTGAAAATTACAACTATTTGGTTAAAAATGTATTTTTTTGCAAAAATAATTTTTTCTAGTTTAAAATTTGTCCTTCTAGTTAAATATTTAACAGCTGGCCTGAGAGATAAACTACTTTGTTCAAAATTAATTTTTTTGTGTGAAGATTTGACATTTAAGTTGTAAGTTCATCTCTTTGTCTGAAAACGCAACCAAACGACGCACAGTGGTCAAGTAATGGATTTTCGCAGACAAATAAAGCTAGAGGTCGTAATTTTTGTTCGATTTTAAAGTTTAAGAAAAACAAACACTACTTATGAAATTCCGCGATAATCCTTCAAGACCGAATTTAAGTTTTAATCTTGCGATAAATGTTATGTTACTAAAAAATTCGAAAATAATCAGATTTTTCAATGTATTAATTTTTATCTTTATGTAAGCCAGTACAGTACAACAAAAATCAACACAAACTGATGCAGAAACAGATAAAGTAACAATTGTTATATGATGTAGAATTGTTTATATTATTTGTTATTAAAAATTACAATTGCGGATTTACGATAAAAATTCTCAGCGTGATAATATAGAAAAGTTATTGGTAGCATTCGCAGCAGCTAATCTTCGTGAAAAAATATTCTTTTCTGTAAAAACACACAAATATAATGCATTTTTTCATATAATTTTTTAATAACAATGACTAATACTTATGCCTTACGACATTTTATATGTGATTTAACATTGTGGTGTATTTACAGATGATTTTTGATGAATATAAAATATTTATTATAATAACATTTCTATAAATGTATATTTGTTTATAAAATTTGTTTATGACAGTTAAATTTTTGCCTTGAT
This sequence comes from Amphibolips quercusostensackenii, assembly GCA_032357855.1. Taxonomy (NCBI): domain Eukaryota; kingdom Metazoa; phylum Arthropoda; class Insecta; order Hymenoptera; family Cynipidae; genus Amphibolips; species Amphibolips quercusostensackenii. Next base: position 4,234 of record JAUELO010455772.1, on the reverse strand, counting down.
AATTTATTCTTATGACATTTGTGTTTGTTCATCATTTTTCATTGATTTCTGTTGTACCTTACTCGTTTACATAAAGATAAAAAATAATGCATTGCAAAATCTGATTTTTTTAAACTGGTTAATAACATAACATCTAGCAAAAATTAAAAATTGTGATTCAGCTTGAAAAACTTAATGCAAAATTTTATCCAGAGTATTTCTAAAAACAGAAATTTAAATTTGACCAAAAATTGCGACCTCTAGCTTCATTTGTCCACGAAAATTCATTACTGGACCACTGTGCGACGTGAGATACGGAAAAAATCTTTAGGAGCAATTATAGATTTTTAAAAGTCATATCATATTTTTTTAAGTTATTTCATTATAAGGCTTGTTATTTTGGTTTTATTTATCAAAAAAACTATGCAAAAAATCTAAAATCCGATTTTCTAACTAAACGACGCACTATGGTCCAGTAATGGATTTTCAGACACAAAGCAAGCTAGAAGTCATAATTTTTAGACGATTCTAAAGTTTTATTTTAATATTCCGGAAAAAATTCCACATCAATCCCTTAAGGCCGAATTTTAATTTTAATTTTGTGTTAAATGTTATGTTATTTAACAATTTAAAAAAATCATATTTTTCAATGTTTTATTTTTGTTATTTTTGTGCAAACCAGTAAAGTACAACATATATTGATAAAAATTAATGCACAGACACAAATAACAGAAGAATAAATTATTCAAGCAAAAATTTCATTATTCTAAACCAAATTTTATAAAAAAATATACATTAATATAACCCTTATAGTATTAAATATTTTTTATTTATGGAAAATTATCTTTAAATGCACCACAATGTTATTTTAAATTAGAAATTTTAAAATTAGTCATTAGTGTTAACAAATTATATGAACAATTGCATTGTATCTGTGTCTTCTTACAGGAAAATATTATTTTTTTACGAAGACTTGCTGTTAATGACTTTTCTGTATTATCTAGCTGAAAATTTTAATTTTAAATACACAATTTCAATTGTTAATAACAAAATATATGAACAATTGTACATTATATTAAAATTGTTAGTACTTATGTCTGTGCATCAATTTCTAATTATTTTTGTTGTACTCTGCCGGTTTACACAAAGATAAAAAATAATACATTGAACATTTCAATTTTTTTCGAATTGTTTAGTAACATAACATTTACCACAAAATGAAAATTGATATTTGGCCTTCAAAAATTGATGCGGAATTTCATCCAGAGTATTTTTTTCTTCAAACTTTAAAACGGACCAAAAATTACGACCTCTGTCTGAATTTGTCCGCGAATATCCATTACTGGACCACTGTGCGACGTAAGATACGGAACAAAATTCAGCAAGGAATTGCAGCTTATAAAAAGTCCTAAAATTTTTTTCAATACTTTTTTTATAAGCTTTGTTTTTTTTTTGGTCTCAATAATTGAAAATACTATGCGAAAAATCGAAAACTTAAATTTTAAGCTATACGTGACGAAATATGCGAAAAAGTTTCATTTATCAAAAATACTATGCAAGAAATCGAAAATTTAATTATATAACCAAACGACGCACTGTGGTCCAGTAGTGGATTTTAGCCGACAAATTAAGCCAGAGGTCGTCATTTTTAGTCGATTTCAAAGTTTTTTTTTAATACTACCGATAAAATTCCGCATTGATCCCTCAAGGCCAAATTTCAATTTTGATTTTGTGTTAAATCTTATTTTATTAAAAAATTCGAAAAAAATCAGATTTCCTAATGTTTTATTTTTCATCTTCGTGTAAACCAGTAAAGGACGACAAAATTCATATTTTTTTTTACAAAGACTTGCTGCCAATGACTTTTCTGTATTATTATTTGTTTATCATATAAAAATTGTTGGTATTTATGTCTGTTCATCAATTTCTATTAATTTCTGTAGTACTTTGCTGGTTTACACGAAGATAAAAAAAAATACATTAAAAATTTTTATTTTTTATAACTGTATGATAACGTAACATTTAACATAAAATAAAAATTGAAATTCGGCCAGGAAGGATTGATGCGGAATTTTATCCAGATTATTTTTTTTCTAAAACCTGAAAACCTGCTAAAAATTACGACCTCTAGCTTAATTTGTCCGCGAAAATCCATCACTGGACCACTGTGCGACCCACAGTGGAAAAAAACTGTTTTGGTTTAAAATAACGTACAGCCCACAAATATGAACCAATTTGGCCAAGATTAATCTAAAAGAAAAGCTGATAAGATTTTTAAGGAAGCTGCCAAGTCTGATTTTCAAATTAAGCATTCAATTTTGTTTATAAATAAACAAATATCACGACAAAAATAGCCATTTTTTCCATTTCACGTTCTCGGTGCTCGTCAATAACAGAAAAATAATTGAAATCGCCTCAATTTAATAAAGTAACATTATTTTCAAATATATAAATATCATATAATCAACAAAAAAGTTTTTTATAAACAATATAGATTTTTGAAAAAAAGTTTTCTACGATTTTCCATAATTTTCCATTTTTTTTAGTTATATCACAAAAAATTAGAATAAAAACAATATAATGACAAAAAACTTTTATCTTTAGATTATAATTGTCAATATTATAAACAAGTTTTATAAAAAAATGCATTATTTAGACATTTTTCTACAGAAAAATTCGTTCTTTTCGATGCCAATTTTTCAATTATAAACTTAATGATAATTTCAGTTGCATTCACAAATTGTTAAATGATTTTATGATTTTTTTTTAACAAATTTAATAAACAAATGCATTATTTGAGGATTCGTCGGCAGAAAAATGTTTTTATTTTAATGATAGTCCTTTTATTTAAGAACTTCATGTCAATTTCAGCAACATTTATAATTAAATGATAAATTTTATGATTTTTCAAAACAAATTCAATAAAATTTTTTAATTGGAAACTTTGTGATAATTTCAGCAGCACTTATAATTATTGGATCAATTAAAAAAAATCTTTAATTTAATAAACAAATGCATTATTTGGTCATCTGTGGATAGAAAAATTGTGTTTAAAAGAATATAAAATTTTTCAACTAACTATAAAATTTTGCTGAAATTATTATGAAGTTTCTAATTAAGAGAGTTGATATTAGACAAGACAAATTTATTTTTTTTTAATTTGTTTAAAAAAATCATAAGAGTGATTAAAATAATTATGAATGTTGCTAAACTTATGAAGTTCCTAATTAGAAAAATTTACATGGAAAAAAGCGAAATTTTTTGTAGAAAAATGCCTGAATAATGCACTTGTTTATTAAATTTGCTTATAATATTACCAATAATAATCTCAATAAGATATTTATTCCTAATTATATTGTTTTTATTAAAATTTCTCGTTATATAACTTAAGTAAAAATAGAAAATTATGGAAAATCTTGAGAAACACTCTTTCAACAAATAATTTGTTATACAAAAAATTTTTTGTTTAATTATGTTATTTTTGAACATCTTATAATAATGTTACTTTGTGAAATTCAGGCGATTCGAATAATGTTCCTGTTCTTGGCGAGCACCGGGAACGTCAAATAGAAAAAATAGTCATTTTTTTCGTCATATTTGTTAATTGTTTTTAAAAAATTAGGAGCCTTATTTGAAAAGCAGGCTTGACAACTTTCTTGAAAATCTTATTAACTTTTTGATGGATTTTTTTTTGTGCAAATCAGTTAATATTTGTGAGCTGTCTGTTATTTTGAACCAGAAAAGTCATTTTTGTCTCACTGTGGGTCGCACAGTGGTCTAGTAATGGATTTTCGCGTCAAATTGAGATAAAGGTCGGAATTTTTGGTTGTTTTAAAAGTTGAAAAAAAAATACTCTGGATAAAATGCAACATCAAATCCCTGAGACTGAATTTCAATTTTAATTTTGTGTTAAATGTTATGTTATTAAACAATTCATTTTTTTCCACTGTGCGACCACTGTGCGAAACATTTCATTAACTTTCATTGATTTTTGATTTTTCAGAAAAATTCAAAAAGTCGTTATTATAATTTTGATAGGTGTTCAAAATGCAACGTTTTTCTTGCTCCGACTTTTTTCATATCGTGCGTTTTCAGGCCAGAAATATTCATTTTTATTTGTTTTTTTGATTTAAAAAATTCTATAACTCCGCTAATTTTAGTTTCATCAAAAAAAGTCATGAAAATATATTATTTGTATTTTTGATTTGTACTTATAATCACACATAGAATTTTTAATTCTTAAAAAAAGGGGTCT
>JAUELO010455764.1:0-12820 GCA_032357855.1 Amphibolips quercusostensackenii | reverse complement strand
TAAATTTTCGTGCTTGACAAATCCCAAACTTTGAGTTTTCTTAAAAATTGGTGCGGAAATTTTTCTTTATGGCACAATGTCATTCTGCTTTTGCAAATTTTTGAGGATATTTTCAGAGGTGACTGAAGTCTCAAAATTATATAAAAATGATATATTACCCCTTTATCCAAATTTTGGATTTTCCGAATGATCCGCAAAATGCACATCAGAATAATTTGATTAAAATTTGTAAGCTTAGCTTTCGAGGACACTAACAACATTTTTGTTAGCCAAAAATTATCACTTTTGACGAAAGAGATTAATAGCTCAGTACACGTGCATTGAAAATATTCTTTCAAATATTTATAAAACAAAGAAAAGCTGTTTGTGAAAATTATTTATTATCGCAACTGCATTTTGTTTATTAGTGTAATATAATCACTAAACATTTTTTAAGCTGACCAAGAAGGAAAAATAATGTGACAACCCTTTATACAGTCGTAATGTAGACAATCAGTTTTATTTGCTTACATTGTACATCAACAAAAATTCAGGCTTCGTGAATTTATCGCCTTTGATTCAGTCAAAAATTCAGAATTAAGTTCCATTAGCGTTCCGCGAACAGTTCTATGATTTTAACCACATCACGGCTCGCTAAACTGTAGAATTTCAGATAAGCATTTTTGAATCCTGGACCACCTTCAATCAATTTAACAAAACCTCCAGTATATTCCGGTGGATCAGGGTCTGTAATACGGATCATAGTAAGTGTGTGATCATCTCCGGCAGAAAAAGCCCACGTTTTTGTAGTATTAAAATGTCCCTTCCCATGTATTCTAACTGTTTTGCAATAAACACCGTAGTCATGTTCTACTCTTGCTCCTATTTCCCCTGCTTCAAATTTGCCATCGATGTACTGCCCGCGAAGTACATGAATGTTGTCAAGTAGTCTTCTGTTTCTGTTTCCAATGTCTGTGAAAAGTTCTGTTGGAATCAATTAAAAATAAATATTATTGCATAAATTTTCTTATTAAAACTAACAATTTTTAGAAATTCAGAATGTACTACAATAATCTAATGATGTAAAAACTACCTTTGAAGGCTATTCCGATGAAGTTGCGTTTATCATAGTTTAAACAGAGTTATTGAGACTTACGTTAGTTGCCTCAAGGAAAAAAAGCTTTGTTAAATAATTTGGCTGCATTTTGAAATTCATCAGGAATAATCACACTAAGCATGATGAATCTATTCAAGGTGATATCTCAATAATAAGACAATTACTGTATGTAAGAAGTATGAGAGTAGAGAAAAACATATATAGAAGATCATAGGGAGTAAACTATCTAGCTGATTATCCAATGTTATGAAATTATGAAATCTATCAGTTTGGATTTGTGCCGCTTTTATAACATATTAAACACTTTTTTGGTATTTGTAATAAAGATTTGATAATAGTTCAAAATGTATGGATTTTAATTTATGTATTTCTAAAGTGACGAAAATTTGAAGTTCAATTTCAATAGGGTAGAATTTTTAGTGTGGAGCAAGGGTCTTGTTTTGGGTATTGTTCGTTTTTTTCTTATATATGTTATGCATAATGTATAAAATAAAATAAGGAATCTTTTTATAATATATGAAATACAATAAGAGATCCATAAGTATTTTTCAAAGTATCTAAAAATGTGTTCTAATGTTTCCTAAGTATATTAAATATACTTCCTCCATTTTTTAAGGTTTCATATATATATATATATATATATATATGATATATGATATATTATTTTACTCACCAACGTAATCAAGCAGGAAAACCGCAATAATAAGAAGCAAAGATCCGATAACAATCCTCATTGTCGCTATCGAAGGGCTCAATTTAAAAACATAACTGATAAATTGTTAAGAAAATCACAGCTATTTATACTGACAAGTTCTAAGTTGTTTTAGGAGAATGGACAAGATTATCAAAATTTACCTAACTGAGTTTCGTCAAAGTGAAGCTGATAAACACACTCACATAAATTGCAAACAAAAGCCTGTTCTTATCATGTATAGAGCACAAGTTATGATTAATTGTTATGTACTTATATGATCATTGTCGAGCTTTTTCCGTATCCACGTAAAAAGTAAAAGAACTGAAAAAATATGAGAAAAATATATGTTAAAATATATTTTTCGTGATTTATACAAATTTTATATCTGCAATAAACAGAATTTTTATTTTGAAGAAACAAAGATTCGTAGCACCCTGTATCAAAGATGTAATACTTATCTTTAGGTTAAATAAATTTTGTGCAAAATTTGAATAAATATGCTAAAATAAAACAAATAATGAATCCTTAATTTATTTTCCATCAAAAAGTACACAAATTGTTTTTAAATTATTTTAATAAATAGCAAAATTGATTATCAGTTTGATCGATTAAATTTTAAATCGAAGTGATAAGGAAAACATGCTTTGCGTTTTATACAGACCAAACAACTTTTGTGGAAATGAGAATTTTCCTAAGTAAAATAAGTTTTTTTTAGCCCCTGGTCAAGTATTTCGTTATTTCTAAAAAAAATATAAGCCTTTCAGGAAAAAAATTTGTATTTTTTCTTGAAATAGCCATAACATTTCGAAGACCTATAGCTTTGCAAAAAAAAAAAAATTTGAAAACGGTAAAATACATGACTTATTTCCTCTCATTTAGAATGGTGTCATCAAAATAAATGTTTTTTGACATTAAGTAGGAATAAAAATATTATTATATGTATACACACATGTATCTGTTGTTTCATAATCTGAATACCACACTATCTAGTCTATATGTTGTTTGGTTAAAACATGAAAAATTTTGGTAGGCATGAGAAAATTTGTTTGTAGATTAAACAAACATAATTGGTTAAATCAAACAAATTCTTTTTTTATTTATTTTATTAATAAATATAAATTAAAAACGCTGAAAGAAAAATTATTCAAAGTAATACACGTTATAATATAATTTTTTTTGTAAATACCGAAGCTTTGTAGCAAACGTGAAACTTTTATTTACAAAGGTATTGATTTGTTAAGATTGCGCATTGTGAAATAAAATTTTATTAATGTTATGTGCAAAGCTTATTACATTTTTTAAATAAGATTGCGACGTACGTGTTGTAAGTTTCAGTAATGATAATAAAAACAGATTGATATAACAATGTTTATTATACCTAGGTTGCCACATGGTTCACTCGTCTTTCTGTGTACACAATTACAAATCATAATGTGAAAGGAATAATAATAATAATTACAAATTCCGTTGCTCTTAAAACTTTATTTCTCTACTGATACTTTTGATCTACATATTGCGCATTAAAATGATTTGATTAAAATTTCAAAACTGAACTTTGGAAGAAATTTTCAACATTTTCTCAAACAAAAAATTATTAGTTTTTGTCGTATACTTAAGAAAAATTAAATCTAAAAAAATAATTTTAAATGTAAAAAAAAATAATTTCCAGAGCCACAGTCATGTGTAGCCTAATATACAAAACTTAATATTTTTTTCTATTTTTAAATTCTAAATTTTTGAACAAATTCATTAAGAAAAATGCTTGGTTGACCGAAAAAAATTTGTTTGTCCCAATAAAATTTTTCCGGCGCTATAGAAACAACAGAATCGTTTTGTTGAGCCAAACTAATAATTTTGTTGATGCGTTTAGTTGTATTAAAGAAAAAATTTTGTAGCCATACCAAAATTTGTTTGTAGATTAAACAAAAATATTTAGTTGAATAAAACAAATATTTGTTAGCTGAACACAATGATATACCAGGCTGAGCTACAAGTTTGTAGTTTCACAAAATCGTTTTTTCAGACAAAACAAACTTTTGCAGTTTCAACAGAATAGTTTTGTTGAACCAATAATATACTTTTTTTGAGCAACAATGATTTTTTTGAGGAAAAATATATTTTGTTAATAAAATATACAATATCTTCTGCATGAAAAACGACTACTAGGACAAAATGCATTGATTAATTATTTTTTATATTTTTAGAAAATTCCTCTGATTATTCACAATTAAATTTTAGAATATTCGATGATTAGCAACTTCTTGCACAGAAAATATTCTAACTTATTTACATATCAAAATGAAGAAATTATTGTTATTAATTAAAAACTCACAATTATAAATAATTTAATTCGTGTCCATTGTAATTAGTTATATATAATTTTAATCAGTAAATACAATTTGTGTACAGAACACGATTATTTATTTTATTAAATATATTAGAGTTTACAACGCACATTTGTTAGTACCAAGTTACAAATGCATTTTCATTTACATTGTAAAATATACATAAAGCCTCAACATAACGCATACATTCGTAGATCAAACAGCGCCTTTTTTGAGTAAGTTTTATTTCATAAGCATTCAGGTAAGTGAAAAATTCTTCTATTTCTGAAGATTTAACTATAAAATACAGTTTATTCTTTATGCCTAAAAAGACTACCTCTATTTTACAAGAAGTAGGTGTATCAGCATCTGGACTAGAAAAATCTATCCCAATATTTTCGTTGTACTTTGTACTATTAACTTTTATCCATGAAACTGCGTGATAAGACCTAGGTGATAATGCCTTAAAGTCTGGAAATTTCAATGAACTTTTTGTGTGTAATGTCATTAATTAATTCAGCCTGAATTTCTTATTATCAGTGAAACCACGATTAGTCAAAAATTTGTCGCAAAGTTTTAATCAGCATCTTTTTAGAAACGTTAAAGGTTAATTCAAGCTGAAAGTTATAACATGTGCTGTAATCTTTTCTTCTTTATGCATCGCTTCATATTGCATATACCAAACATGGACAAGAGGCCCGATTAATAACATGATACGTGCACATCATGTTGTCTTAAGGTGGTTTGTCTCCTATAGGCAATCCAAAATATTTCAAAACCGAATACTGTTCCGAAGCTGGAAAGCCTAATTTACCCTTTTTACTTTTTTTTTAGTAAAAAAATTTGGGTCGATCTCCACTACCAACAAGCCTAAAATTGAATAAACAGAGTATATTGTTTAACAACTTCAAAGTAAGTTCTTTCAAATCTTCAATAAGGCCTAAAATGACAGCTGACATGTCAACCGGAATCACCCCTTCTCCGACGTATTGCATTACATCAAAGGCTATATTTTTTAATAAGTGAAACGATTCTAGTACATTGAATATGCACCTGCTGGATATGCCAGTTTTGGAGACATAATTCAGTTTCACATCGTTTTCAGCGAGTGAGACGTCATCATTGACAACACTTAAGGCATATTTAACATTTTTAGATATTGCCGAAATAGAAATTATCGATTGCGCGGTTTATGAAATTGTCATTTCTGAATAAATCTTGGACTTCGGCTGCTCATTTTTTAAATGTGTTCTAAATACATGGATATTTTAAAAAGTTTGGGTATAATCACCTTGTCTGCATGTGTACTGATCGTGGCTATCGTACTTGTGTTTAACTTTTATGTGTTTTATGAATAGAGCGTCATCGAAAAATTAAGATTTACAATTACAAAAACAATACCTTATCTTGATTTTCAAAATATTTGTTTTTGTATAAAAAAACAAAAAGCAGTCTGCCTCTAGGCACATTGCTATTTACTTTACCTTGATAAACTTGTTTCATTAGTTGTTTATTTATCATTCTTTCAACATGCCTATACCATCTTAATGCTTTTTTTGCGAATATGTCAACTAGTGTTTTCTCACACCACATTCTTTAAAAATATTTCGATCACTTTCTTTTTCTTTAAGCGGCTTACTTCACATTTTGTGTAGAAATGTAATGTCAAACACGTTAATTTCACTTTTATTCTTTTTTTAGTAGGTTAAGGTCTCGTTACGGAACAGTACCGTCTGCATAAATACAAAGATAAGCTGTTGTATTTTTAGCTTTATTAAATATTTTTTTATTTCTAAAAATAGGTTCTGCTCTACCGCTAACTTTCTCAACCTGTTTTATACGTCTATCTGACTCTTCAACTATCTTTTCTTTATTTGCGAATAGGCTACATAAATATACGTTCTTATCAACTCGTTCTATTCTCTCATCATTTAGGACAATGTTGCATACTGTTTTATAACCCTTTATTTTTAAATGTCATAATTTTTATTTTATTGTTATTAATTTTAAGGCATATGTTCTTTATGCTTATATTCAGTTTGCTCAACATTTTTTAAAGTCTTCCATTGACTCTGCCATAACAACCTTATCATCATATGTAGATCGTGTCAAGCGGATCAAGGATTTTCTTCTTGCAAAGGGATTCGGCACTAACTAGGCGTATACCGTTCAATATATGGAAGGACAAATATTCTTAAGTAATATTTTTAACCCAAAAAATGACGGAGATATGGTACTTTAAACTTTTTGGTAACGTTTTTTTGATAGATTCATATCCTTAGTTTTAATTATTTGGTTCAACTTTTAGAAGTTTCAATTGTTCCTAATGATATTTAAATTTAAACAACAAAATGTCCTTGAAAAAAAAATGTTTGGCATTTTCTCAAAAACTCAAAAAACTAAAATCGCGTTTTTTAAAATACGGGTTTTCTGATTTCTTAAATTTTTTGTCAAAGAAAGCCAGAAATGTTATTTGCAAGTCCTGTAAGTTTCGTTTTGGGATCGCCAGTGGTTTATGATAAAAATAATAAATCCTAAGGTCCATCCTCCACGTTGCGCCGTTGATATGAGCGTTACGCCGCTTTGCGTCTGATGTGATCTGCTTTTGTATTTAGATGCGCGGCAAGCAAGCTTATCTAAATTTATGTTTTAAGCTGAAATCTGCGTTGTAAAAACAAAAGAATTTTAATTTGACATTTCACTTACATCTTCAGCGTTAACAGTATATCAGCGACACTTTCCCCTTGTTTACTACGCTCTTTATTCAGTAAATTCTTGTTTTCTAAGCCTTAAAGGAGAGATTACCCTTATTGAGTTGAAAACCAAGAAACAAAAGCAAGACACCTCCAGCAGTGTGTAAAACAATATGCTGAAAACTTGTGAATAAAAATGCTGTTTATGAAGATGAAGAAGTTGAAGCTTATTTTCAAGAACATTTAAAGTTATCGCGTGGCTCGTTGAACTAAAGAACTAATTATTTCAAAAAGATTTCTATCTTTCCTTGACCCGAAACCAGAAAAAAACTTTGTCAGAACAAAAGGTATTGTGCATTAAAAATGTTTTCAACCATGATGATGATATTCTTATAATGCCAGGAAAAAATGATTGCATATTCGTTTAGTGTAATGTATCTGAAGAGAGTTGTATACACTTTTCAAGGTCGATAATCCTGAGGAAAAAATTAGATTTTCGAAGTTTGCAGAATTAACACCGAAAGAGTGTGTTTTGTCAGGGAAAAGTGTTACAAGCAACGTGTGCGTTTGCATTCCCCACCAGAATACTAAACTTATGTTTATTGGTAAGTTCATACAAAAATTAGCTTAGTTTGATTTTATAAAATTTTCAATTATTAAACATTGGCTGTTCCAGTTAATTTTTAATCCTGCTTTAGTAGCGTGTAATTTAAATAAATGTCTAAACTGTCGCAGCGATGAAAGCCTTAAACTGCTTTTAGAAAATGCCTACAGTGATAACTATATCAAGGAACAGGTAGATAAATTCAATAATAGTTTAAGTGAAGAAATAAAACGACTTTTCTGACATAATTTTATTACCAAACAACAAAATGTGTATGTGAACAGTGTAAAATCTAATCTAACAGTAAGTCTAATTCTTGTTTAACTTAATTTTGCTGAAAACCACATAATTGATTTACAAAATTTTTCTCAAGGTATGCATTGGTCGAAAACAGAAGTCACCGTTCATTCTTCTGCGACATACTATTAAAGAAATTCTGAACCTGATTTGAAACACATAATTTACGCTATAATATCAGATATAAAAAAGTATAATACGATTGCTGTGCACCTCTATCAGAAAAACATAATATCTTATTCACCAGAGAAAGTGGAAATTACTGTGAACTTCGTAATATATAATTCAGATGGTTTAGCAGCGCAGTACAAAAATCGTAAGAATATTGCCAACTTAACACTTCAGGAGAAAGATATTGAATGTAAAGCAAAATCAAACTTTTATACAACTGCATATGCAAAGGGCCTTGTGATGGTATTAGTTGCATTCTTAAAATAGCGGCTGCTAAAACAAACCCCTAGCGTTCATATGACAACCAGATTACTAATGATAGAGAAATGTTTGACTTGGCCGAAATACATTTTAAAAAGATCTATGTGAAATTTTGCAATAACAATGAGTACAAAGCAAAAAAATCGTTTTTTAGTAAATGATTTACCAGTTCTGTTAAAATTAAGGGTACGCAACAAATACACGCTGTAATTCAAGTTTCTCGGACAGAAGTGAAGACACAGAATTTTTCTGATTCCGAAAAGTTTTCTATAGTACCTGTATTCATAAAGCGCAGCACAATGCATTAAACGTCTAAGGTTTATTATACCAAATAATGCATTTTTTTATTCTGGAATCAAAGAATTTTAACATACATTATTTGTTTATGTGTCGCTCTTACTTATTAAATCATTTCAAAAAATACTTTAACAATACGAATTTTTTCTGAAAAGATTTTCACCTGCACTTCAAAATTCCATAAATCAATGCTTTACATTAAATGCATTATTTGAGGGCCTTAATATTGAATTATTTTTCTTATAAACCACTGACGGCCCTTAAAATAAAAGTTACAGGACTTGCAGATCACACTTCTCTCTTTCTTTGACAAAAAAATTTTTAAAATTTAAGTACCCTTTAACGTAGAACCTGTTAATTAGAGCCAAGATATGAATCTATCAAAAAAAAAGTTACCAGAAATTTCAAATTCCCATATCTCCGCTAATTTTTAGAATTTTTTAAAAATACTTAGCGGTATTTTTCTTAGCTAATATAAGACTTTACACACAGGATTACAGCCAAATCCCTTTTCAAGAAGAAAATTCTTGAGCCGATTGACATGGACTCCACCATCTACGAACGCTCACCCACATACCTTCGCTGATCAGAAATCCACACCTTTTTTGCTAAAGAGGAAAATTAGAAAGAAAAATTGACACAAGCGTAAGGTTACATTTTGAACTGAAGAAAATATAAATTTTTAACAAAGTAGTTGAATTTCTAACATTAAATAAGATTTTAATTAGACAGTTAAATTGCTAACCAAAATAGATTTACTTTCAACCAAACAGTTGCACTTTGATACACAAAAGAAACAAATTTTTAAGCTAAAGAAAACAAATTTTTAACAAAGCCGTTTAATTTTAAGCAAAAAATAATTACTTTCTATTAAAAATCGTGATATGTCAACACAATAATTAAATTTGTCACAAAATTAGAAAACTTTAAACCTGAGTGATAAGCTTGAGAAAGTTTAAGCGTACATAGGGCGCGCAACAGTTGATTCTCGCGCTTCGCTCTCCGTAATGTATTTACCACGCGCTGCACGCTTGATCTTTGTACTGTCCCTACATTTGTGCACATACCTTTCAGAATAAAAAGTCAAAGCAAAAACAAATGTAATTTAGTGATTCTGAATCCTCTTTCTTAAAGCTTCTCTGGCTTTAACGTATCTCCTGCTTCGCACTCCATTTGGTTTAAAACATAAACTTTTTTGCATTATGCAACACTATTACATCGAACGTACGTAACATTTATTTCTATACATCAGCCTGAGATTGACTATTCAATTATTGCAAAATAAAGTGATAATTTTTTATTTATTATAATTATTTTAATAGTATTTCTCATGCTGCATTAAATTTTATTTTCAGCGAACAATGAAAATGTACTATATCCTGTTTCTATAATTAAAAAAAGTGTGCAGCCTGTAAGAAAAAACAATTTTTTCAAACATGCATTTTATTGCTACTTGTTTCTTTTTTCTATAAATTTTATTTGTTTATTCTTAATTTTTTTTTCACGGTTTAAATCTAAAATACGCATTTTAACGTAAAGCGGTTTAAAGGAAATTTACAGATACAATTCAAGCGAAAAATTTTGTTAAATAAAATATTTCTGTAGCTTGTGTCGCTTTTCCAAGAAGTTATTTTTTCATTTTTAATGTATATTCGTAGCGAAAGTCTGTAGCAAATTTTTAGACCCTTTTTAGTTGAACAGCTTTTATTTAAAAAAATTTTTTTTTGTTTATTGCGTGGCATTTCTAAAAATTTAATTTTTTTATTTCAATATTATTTTTCACGACTAAAACAAAAATTAAGCATCCTGTCAAAAAGTTTTGAAAAAAAAATTTGTAGTTTTTTTTGAACGAACAAATTTTGTTTATTTATCTTTTTCGTAGCATGTGTCGCTAGTCCAAAAATTTAATTTTTTTACTGTTGATGTTGTTTTTAATGTATTAAACAAAAACCACGCGTCCAATGAAATATTCGAGAACTTTGTGAAAAATGTTTTAGGGCAGTCAAAAAGCAGCGTGCTTCTTTCTGGGACTTTTTTCATATCGTGTGTTGTTTCTCATTATATATATATATATATTTTGTTTTTTTAATTTTGTAAGTGCTATAACTTTCTGAATTTTTATCCGAAATTGCTATGTTACAAACCTGACCTTTTGTTGGGGACACTAAAAAGTATACTAAAGGCTAAACCAATCTGTTAATTCTCTCGAAAGTTATTGTGCTAACATAATAAAAATCTATTCACACACAGTAAAGCGGACACAGAAGCAGACAGATACACACACACACACACACACACACACACACACACACACACACATAGAGGCAGACTTATTCGCGAAAAAGGTTTTTCAGGTTAAGAAAGTCTAAAAGCGTAGACATTTGACAAAAACGGGACGCGAGGTAAACATATAATCGAGTGCGAAGCGCGAGATCCAACAGCCACGCGCCCTAGGCGTGCTTAAACTTGCGTGCGAAGCACGCGATAAGAATGATGAGATAAGAATGACTTTTTATATTCTAAAAGTGTTTCTTTGAATTTAATTTTTTCACGTTTGAGTCAAAAACTAATGATACTTTGTTTGAAAGAGTTTCGGAAATTTCCTTAAAAGCTCACTTTTCAAGTTGCAATCGAATCATTCTGATGCGCAATATGCGGATATAAAGTAACAGTGAGAAAATTAATTTTTTGAAGAAATTTAAGATGTTATAATCAAGTGTTTTACATAATAATTTGTTACTGTGTACACAGCAAGACGAGTAAACCATGTGAAATCCTAGGCGTAATAAACATTTTTATATCAAATACTTTTATTTAAAGAAGTAATAAGCTGTATGCATGAGATAGATAAAACTTTATTTTGCAGGACGCAATCTTGAAAAATTATTATTTTCGTAAATAAAAGTTCCATGTTTGCTGCAAAGCTTCAGAATTTAAGAAAGAGAATTATATTTAAACGTGAATCACTTTGAAAACTTTTTTTTAAATTAACATTGTAAATTTACGATATATATTTTTTATTTTTCCATTCAATAGCAGAAGTCATTCTTAGTTTTACCAAAACTATTTTTAATGAAAGGAAATTAGACAACACGTGCCTTGCTATTTTTAAAAAATTTCATTTTTGTACAGCTGGGAGTATTTAAAACCTTAGGGTTCTTCAAAGAAACAATGCAAATTTTTTTTGCGAAGTTTAAAATTTTTTTAAAACAACTCAAGATTCGACCAAATAACATGAAAAAATTTTTTAACTTATGAAATTCTTATTGCAAAAGAAATGATTTGACCTGCCTCAAACTTATTATGTATTGTTTTTATATCAGCTCAAATTTTTGACACATACTAAATATAATTAGACTGCGGTTTTCTATCATCCAGGTAAAAATTTTCCGTTGGGCCACGGTTGGGCTGACCTCTAGAAGGTCGGGATAACTCTGTGAACCAATGTTCAGCCCAACTGGCGTAATTATAACCAAAGCCTACCAATTTTACCATGGTTGGCTTGACAATGGCCGTCAAGGTTGTGACAACTACGGGTCACGTCGTTGGCACATCATTGGCTTTTAAGGTTGGCCCAACTTTGTGAACCAATAGTCGGCCTAACTAGCGTGATAATAACGTAAGTCCATCTATTTTACCATGGTTAGACCGACAATGGTTGGTAAGGTTGTACCAACCACGGGTCACAAGGTCGGCACACAGTTGGCTTTGAAATTTGGCCTAAATTTGTAGAAGTTACTATTTTCAAAACGGTAATATAGTGATAGATTCGCAAAAAATTGTTTTACATCTTGCCACTGCACTTCCTTTTTATTTAAATTATACAACTGCATGTACAATTACGCTTACAAACATATTCGCACGCTGAGACGCTTTGAAAAATTGTTTCTGCTGGAAATTTAAACTTTTCCTTAACAATCTAAACCTAAGCTTGTAAACCTAATGTACTGTACGCTCTAAGCAACTGAGCTAATAAGTCGTTTAGATCTTGCCTACAAAATCTCAGCCAAGCGTTTTCGCTGAAAAGCCAGGTCTCATGGAGAAATGGATTTTTTATTTTTTCATTTTTTTGTTTCAGAATAATCACTATTAGGTGGAATTAAAAACATTTGATTTCAGTATTTAATGCTATTGCTGAATCAACAATATCAATAATATTTTTTATTATCAATAAAAGTAAGCTCCGGAAACTGTAATCACCTTTTCACTGTTTCTTTATTAACAAGATTTTATAAGTTATGTGTATGTGTTTCAAATTACGCTACAAACAAAATTCAGAGCCTCTGTTGACGTGTTAATTTATGTTCGTTGAAGGATTTTAAAAATTGCGCAACACAAAATAGAAATGGAGGTAAGTTTAGCAAAAAATAATGTAGTTCAATG